>JAXDDX010000303.1:117500-253466 GCA_034670405.1 Hoplostethus atlanticus | reverse complement strand
CTAAAAGACTTAGGACTATACACTCGGGTTTTCACGTATTTACACAAACACCTACATACCGTACATAACAATTCTTTGTCATCCTTACAACCACTGTGAGCTATGCACAGTAGCAATATAACCTTGCAAGTCTCACTATGCATTGTGGAGTTGAAAAGTAGGCTATACTGGCTATAATATCACCATTTCATGCACGAGAGGCAGCATATTCCCCTTCTTGTTCATATTATTATCACATTGTGGAATCAAAAGGAAACCTAGTTGATAAACAGCATTTCTGATATTGTGACAACTTAATTCTTTATCTATTGGAAAGTGTGAGTATTACATGCTTGCTTCCAGCATATCAATCGTGCCATTATAAAAATGTACAGAATCCCTCTGAGAATGATTAAAAAACAGCCAAGGCCAGAGATCTTTCTTGGCTTACGCAATGTCCCAAATTAATTAATCTCATAAACATAAACTCCAACTTCAAGTAGGAGGTCATCTTTATGATGCCTTTCATAAATGTATCCCAGTCAGCTATTTTGAGGCCAAATGTGTAGGTTGCCAGACTGGCAGCACAGGGGGGGGAGCAGTCATTATATTTGCCTGCTGTAGAGTCTGCTATGTGTCAGGGACATCCCAAAAATCCTGTATGTGCCGAACACTGTGACTCAAAGAATGCAGAGCAAGCCGGATACAAAAGGACCACAGAGCCTCACACAGCATGCTTGTACACATATGTCATATGTCTGTCTCACATGCAATGCTTTCTCAGCACAGGCTCACACTGAAATTACACCAGTGCCCTCTCTAGACTGAAGGTAGGCTACATGAGTATGAGTACAACCTTTACAACCTATGGGTGGAAATCAAACCAAATTGTCTTGACAGAATAGAGACAAAATTGTTTCTTGGTTACAGGAGCTTTATCACAAATTGTTTAATCAAATTGGCTCATAAGCACTTCTAAAGTGGAAGTAAATGATCAGAGGGATAAACTCAACAGGGTAGACTTGGCAGTGAGGGAGGGAACAAAGCGCTACCACTTGAACTTTGAACTTGGATATGAAAACTCCCTAATGAAAACTGACAAGGAAACAAGTGAGATGAGGCTTCAACATATCAAATATACCCATGTCTAGTCCCATACACTACCACAGGCATCCAAGATATGTAAGGGTATATCTGTCAAGCCAAAACTAAGGCTACTTTCGGCTAGGCTAGGAAATGTATAAGTAATACAAAAAGTGGAAACAGCAATTATCATTATTCAGGTTCAGGTTTTTACATAGCCTACTGTTAAGCCTACTGTAATTTGTCATGAAGATGGCACAGGGGAATAGTGTGGACTTAAACCCCTCTCAGACTATCAAAACGAAAAGCCAAACATCATTATCTTATCAAAGATTTCCGTTTCCTATTTAAACACAAGGCAGGAGTGGGTGGAGTGGATTTAAAAACCTCTCCAAACTTGTTTCTCCCCATCCACCCTTCTTAGACCTCAGTCACTGGCAGGAGAACGGATGAAAGACTACAGTTGCTCACAAAAAAAGCTTTGTTATCCGGTTCAAACCAGAATGGCAGGAGAGCGGCTATGAGGCTGTTCTATTAGGTCACTGCTTTACATCAACTCCCACTTTGCAGACTCGGACAAAAACAAATTGCCATTGTTTCACAAGATAATTGCTTTTTCATTTCACCAAAGTCTGTGCAGAAATCCATTTAGTATGGCACGACTTTTGGCAAAACTTAAAAGAAAAAAAGTACACTGACTCAAAACAGCTACCACAGCACCTGTAACACTGCACATGACAGACAGAGCAATAACTATCAAGATTTGACACAAAGGGAAATTTCCAATAGGTCACTCTATAGCAACAGATTAATTACTCCTCTGAGGACAGTTAGGCCAACATGTCTGGGCTGAGTATATGAAACATCATGGAGATCATTGCAACACAATATACCAGTAATCCCCTCAATCTATCTCCTGAGGTAGGACCTGTCATCGTTGTTAAAGTGGCAGAGAAGCATTTGAAGCAGTAGGTCAACTGGCACTGGCCAATCACATGTCCAAACTGATAGTCAGGCAAACCATATGAAAATATTGAGCAAGGTATCAGCTTCAAAACAAACACATCTGTCGCTTTAAAAGCTTCAATCTGCCCATCCCTAATGTCAAAACATGGGCCCAAGTTAAGCCACAATATGACAGAATCACAATCACTGACCTACTCTTTTTTTTGCAACTGAATCGTTACCTTAGATAGAGCATCAAAGACTTCTCACGGACTTCACAACAACCTGACATGAAGAAGAATGAAGAAGACAGACTGCAAGCCACTAGTCTTATCTAAGCATTGCACTGCCAATCGACTGACACCATCCCTCCAGAATTTAAATCGAGGATTTCTCTCCAGGTGAACTATAGTAACCTGATCACGCTCACAGCACCATGCAGAGGCCACCATTGGCAGAAGGTCTCCGAAAAATTAAAATGGCGCTTAAAGAAATGATATATAGCAACTCTGCTCTTAGCTCCCCGCGTGTAGCCTTACCCCGGTCGAGTTCACCCACCTTCTTTCCCTAAACAGAGGTGCTTTTGTTAAGGCAGTCTTTGTCCAAGCAGCCCTGACACATGGGTTAGAGAGGTGGAGGTAGATCTGGCCATTGGAGCTAGAGCCAACCTTATTTTACAGAGCCAAGGACTAAATAATTTCCCCCCAAGGACACTAGCTTCTCTCATCTGAACCTAATGCCAGTCAAACAGAAAAACAGAGGAAAAAAATCTTCCCCATCCTGGTCAACATGTCTCATTGCACAGTATACGCCTACCTTGGAAAAGAACAGAATTACCCTGTGGTTGTTTTTTGAGAGGAAGTGCAGCAAAAACAGTTTCATACAAATGATAAAACTGCAGAATTGAAAGCCAACATTAACATCGCTAATACCTAGTACTGTAAAACTTTTGATTCAAGGCCTGAACTTCCATTAGAAGTAACCTGTGCTAGGTTTTTGGGTTGTCAACTATCTGTTATCATTCTTCCCCCAGCATGATGTACTGACATCTAAACGAGAGCATTCTGCTGAACATCCCAGTGACCTCCTTGATTTTCATCTAAGGGTTGGGGGCGTTTTCTTGTACTGTGTTCAACAGCAGCCCTTTCTCTATGTGTGTATTTTCAGACTGTGGATATTAAAATCAATAGGTATAACCAGTTTAGGATCATGTTCTTGGGAATGTTCTGGTCCTATAACTGATAAGGCAATCACACGCCTCCTTACACAGAAAAACAGCCAGCTTGTCAACTCTTCTAAAAATAAATGTTTTTGGCCTCACTGCAACATTACATTAAACAGTGCAACATTGTCTATGAGAAGACCTCCAAGCTATGATAAACAGTGATATCATTGCTTCCTTACCAAAACCGATTGGCCCTGGTAGTGGTAGATTTGAGACAAGGGATGGGGAAGACAGAGCTGTGGTTTCAGCTTTAACCGGGTCTAACTGGTTCTGGCCTCAAAAGCCATTTTCATGACAGCACTGGAGATCACTCACACAATACAAGTACACCTACTGACACTATTAAATCATTCTAAACCTACTGCCATGACAATTACTGTCCTACATGGTGTGATTTGTTGCTAGGTCTGTACTACATTGTCACATTTGTCCCTTACCAAAAAAAAAAGGACGACAGTAATCATATGACAAATTTGAGAAGGAAGAAGTCATTATAGGGGATATTATAGTGATACCATATGATATACGATATGGTCGCTATAAACTCACTACTGATACACACTACAAGAATATTATAGGAACACTATGGTGATTTTTGGCTGGGGGTAAGAAAAACACGTTCATCAACATTCAACAGCTAGTAACATCTCATCGGTAGCATTGTGTTTGTCTCATAATGTAAAAATAACCCTGGCCTTAAGGTCTAAACCGGCTGGATATTGCTTTATTTCAGCAGCTAAAATAAAAGTCTGACTGTAATGCAGTCGAAAACAAAACATGTATCTAACCCAGCCAGCGACCATCTCGGTGTTATCGACGGTCTCTTTGTCGAATTTCCACAACCGACCAGTGACGGGAAACGCTGTCACACCGATGCCCAGGATCCTCAACATGCTGCGACAACGAATTCACTGAGACAGCCAGCACCCACCTATTTTGTTACAACTGTCGTGTTTCGTCTCTCCCGTACATGGCTGGTCCATTTCTTAAACGTTTCACTGCGGGGCAACGTCCGCACACCTAGCCGGAGCCAGCATAGGAATCCCAGAGACGGCAAGAGGGGAGGCATGAACCGAGTCAGACGGCATGAAGCTACTGCCGAGTAGCGGAAGCTGCACTGATTTCATAATAAAAGCCCAACAACCTAACGAGAAATCACTATCATATAATAAGGACATACAGTGTGTCTATTCAGTTCATAGTGATCTTATAGTACTTTATCACTATAACAATCCTATATTATTCCAGTTGTATCCCTCTAAAATACAAAAATACAATATAAAATACTATAGTTCTTTTTTTTATAAGGGTTTATACAAAGCATCAACACAAAAAAACATTTTTTTTACATTTACTTATAATGGCTAACAAAAGTAATAATTAAAATATGTTAAAGTTTTTTATTTTTTTTATTGCTTCAGTCAAAAGCCACAAAAGGCATGAAACTGAAATAACTTCCCTGAAGTCAAACTTTAGCTCTTCTGCTATGCACTAAAGATTTCAAGAAGTTCTCACTTCAAATCTGACCACCAGTGCTGAAGCAAAGGTTATTTTGCGTCAACATCATATACCCACCACTGAACAGAAAGTTTCAAAGAGTCTAATTCATACTTTCAGAGAGGTTACCTGTCTAAGGACTGCTCTCATTAAATAAACAGGGGTAAATGACAAATGAGAAGAAGTGAAATAAGAAATGAAAGGTACCTAGGCCTACTTATGAAATTTTACATTTCATCATACAGAATATCAGATAACAGATTGTGTAGAGAATCCATGAGTCAGTCACAGTTTCCTTTTGTGAATGGTGTGATCCCAAACCAACAGCATTCAGGGTTCATGCTGTCCATCAAGGCGCAACAACACTACCCTATCTCTTGACATTTCCTATTCATTTATTTCACAAAGAAATACTTTTTTTTTTGTCTAGGCTTATAATGTGTGAGTGGTTATATACAGATGTAGCCGTTACTGAAATTATTTTATTCAATTCAATAAGTTTTCATATAGTGAAAGATTAGAGTATTCTGTAAAATCTGTGTCTCCTCTTTGTGCTATTTAGATTCACAGCTTGGCATTGGTTTTACAAGCAAGACCACCAGAAGCCTTCCCCAGAAGCTAAGGAAGTCTCTTTCAATTTAGTTCAGGAGTTATTTAACTTATTCATTACAGAAAGGCAGCCCAACATCCTCTGAATGACAAAGTGCATTCCCAGTTTGTAGACTGCAGGATGGACTCCACGGTGGATGATGACCTCTACTTTGTAGACAGGCTTCTTCATATATCCTTTCATGTAATATTCAATTTATCTTCAACCAAAGAAGGGAAGAGTCAGAAAATATGAAAAAGGGGGAAGATGAAAGGGTTGAAGGGAATAGAGGTAAGACAATAGAAGGTAAGTGTGAAAAAAATCTAAAGGTAGAGAATTCAATTTAGGAACACAAAAGTGAAGATTATTAAAGGCTGAACAAAAAAAATATTTGTTTGAATGATTGAGTCAGTAATATTCACCATAGAATCTAAATATTGGGTATATTCACATATGGTGTTGAGGAGTTTGACTTTTATGTAGATAGAAACTCGCCATGACCACCTCACGTGGCCAGTGTTACCAAACACTACAGGTGTACACACACTCTTTACACAGGATCTTCAATTAGGCAAAAACTATTATTTGGCAAAGTAATGTGACGTCATGAAAAAGGTTTTGGACATATTTGATTGTAGACAATAGCTCCTAGATTTAACTAACTAACTAACTAACTAACTAACTAACTAACTAACTAACTAGAGAAAAAACAAGTTAGCCCCAAATGTGCTGCTTATTTACTTTAACAACAAAAAAATCTAACCACAAATTTCTCATGAAATGTATCTGGATTTTAAGAAATTCTCAAACCACAAATTCCTAATGGTTGAGGGTGTTTAAGCCCTCAACTCACATGAGCGCGTGCACTTTTCCTCAGCCAACATGGCTGCTAAAGAAACTATGATTTCTATGATTGCAAAGTCTTTGATATTGACCTGCTAATTAAAGTAAATGTGCATTGTCTAACTTAGTCAGGAACACAGGCTGCTACTTGCTTGGCTGCTGCGTTTATATTTTTCAGGGAGGAGCTCTGCGGCTGCTTAGCGTTAGCCAAGAAGGACATGTTTGTTCACAGTCATTGTGCTGGTCCTTGTCTGTAAAGACAGTGTTGAGCACTTAAACTCTATTTGAGATCATTAGAAATGGCAAGGGAAAGTCATTATGTCACCCTCTGGTGGTTCAAAGCTCACTGAGAAAAGGTTGACTTCTCCATACTCAGACAATTTTCAAGTTAAGAGTTAAATTGGATTGTGTATTGTGTCTTTGATTAGAGCTATAATACCACCACATATAACTATACAAAATATTTGTATTTCTTTAAAGGTTTAAATAAATTAAGCAGAATATAAAAATACTGAAATGGATTATGGCACATGATTCTGGTAATTTATGTTAATGAAATTACATAATTCTGAATAGCCTGCAGTAATAGCAGTTCCTAGTAATCCTGGTGATTGGTGATGTTATTGGTAGCTGTTCATAACCAGAGGCTTCCGTAGTCCCGCCTCCACGTAGATAACTGTTTCCCCATTGGATGTCGACAGCAAAACGGAAGCAACCTATTGGCTGTATGTGAAATGTCATCAAATCGCGACCACACATACGTTGATGAAATCGCTTGCAACAGCTATGCTCGCAAACTCAACAACTAGTATATTGGCTCTGCAAACTTGGTTTACCCCCGTTTGTTCATTACTTTCTTCGAGGACAATGCATACCGTCAACCGGGTATTGTGGTGTTGTCATAAAACCTCAACACTTTCAAGACTGAGGTCTGGAATTCACTTTCGCCCTCCAGGACCAGCGTCGACAGCAGCCAAAGCAAGGCAGCTCTCAACACAAGACAACCGTGGTTGTTCCATTCTGTCAGCTGCTTACAGAGATGAACCTGGTCTGAGTAGTAGAGAATTCTCAACTAGTCCTAGGATCAGAAGTGATACCGCTGGAAAGATTCAGTCAACACATTATCATCTCATTTACACCTGCAAGGTAACAGAGGTTGGATGTCTGTCTAGTGGTGAGCTACAGGGCACCACAGGAGGAGACAGGTGTTCTGCCGAGTTTTAGGCTGTATGGTCGGACACATTTTGCTGTCTAAATTAAAAGCTGGACTTGTATTTTCTTGACTAAAATCAATTTTGTTTAATGTATCTGTTTGCAGGTTTGCTCCACCAGATCAACGAAGAGGATATCCAAAGTAGCTTACCACAACGGTGTTGTTATAGTGACCTGTCCCGGATGTGAGAATCACCACATTATTGCTGATAACCTTGGTTGGTTCTCTGACCTGGAAGGGAAGAGGTTTGTGGAGGTTTTGAACTGTTGAGTATAAACCACAATGGATTGTCATAATAGAGTAATAAAATAAAGTAAAATAAAGTCCTAACCATTTAAAGGTTTATGATTGAAGCAAAAAGCTTTCTTATTATGTTAGCTCTTCTCTTAACCCATACTGGTTATTGTTTCAGTTCATTTAAATATCAATATTTTAGTGTCATATTGTGTTTTATCATGATGCTACTATTGACTCCAGTGCAATTCACAGTGCATCTGCAACATTATCCAGAGTCCTCTATATCTGTGGAAACAAATTACTAGCTGGTATTTGGTATAACTGCAGTATCTCTGTCATAATAACAGTTAACTAAAGTGTCAGGGTCAAATGGAAATTAATCACAAATTACTAGGGAGGGACAAACATGCCTACATGATCTTTTAAGTGTGTCTAAGGAACTCAAGTTATGTACAGAATGCTTTAGAGACAATTGAGAAGTGTGTGTGTCTATATATATATATATATATATAAATAAGACACTGAACCCCAAGACACTGAACCCCAAATTGCTCCCGATGGTCAGGCCAGCACCTTGCATGGTAGCTCACTGCCATCGGTGTGTGAGTGTGTGTGTGAATGGGTGAATGAGAGGCATACATTGTACAGCGCTTTGGATAAAAGCGCTATATAAATGCAGTCCATTTATACCACATATTTCTCTATACTTTCAGAAACATCGAGGAAATTCTTGCAGCAAAAGGAGAGACGGTGAAAAAGATTGAAGGGGATGCTGCTTTAGAGATAGTGGTGGAGGAATCCAACAAAGACATGTCACAGCATGATCAAGATACAGAAGAAAACAGTGACCCAAAAAAATTGTGATACTATGCGTATGAGTGTTTATGGTGAGAGTATTACTTATTATTTCATAATAAATGCAATTCTTATTCTTTTTTTTTATTTTTATTTTTCTCGTATTCTAAGCAAGGAATGGGGAAATGTATCTAGCTACTGCCTTTATTGCTAATGCAACAAAGAAAAGCTAATGTAAACTCATTTATTCATTTCAAACGGATAATTAATGGTAGGATTTCTTGTGTTCTTGGGGAATCCTGCAGTCTGGAAATTTATCAAACGGCTGTATATAACTACTGGTGAAAAAGATGAAGGCGTTAAGTCAAGAATCATAGAGTATTAAAACGACAATATACAAAATAGTGCAGCCGTAGAGACCCTGTTTCAGTCTATGGACAGTGAAGGGACTTTAAAGCCTTTTAATGCACACTTATGTAATTCTAAAATTATGAACATATTTGTAAATAATGTAAAAGTATATAATGTATTATTATTATTATTATTATTATTATTACTATTGTGTGTAGAGGAAGTACCGTTCCATTCCATATTTTTACTGTTTTGGTCTGGTTTGATTGCTTTGAAGACGTTAGCGCAAGGAACACCTAGTCTCGCGAGAACAGTTCGTTATTGTAATTGTCCCAGATACTGTACTTAGCTCGCAACAGTCCCCTTGCTAGCCCGGGATGGCTACTCTCGGACCCCTAGCAGAGTCGGAGAGACCACGACATCATCCGTTTCTGATTGGAGTTAGTGGAGGAACTGCCAGTGGCAAGGTGAATGCATTTTAAGATAGAGGATCTCTTCCAAGGAACAGGAAGTTAACCGGGTCATACCTAATAGCTTAGCTTAGTTAGCTAGAATTGGCGGCATTAAGTTAGCATTTATCCTGAAGTCATACCTCAAAGAACGCCCCTGTGCTCCATGAATGGTTTCTTTCCTCACTGTGACAGGGGATTTCTGTTGCGTTAATGTTGACTGCTTCAGACATCTTTTATCAATGACAATTTAGCACATGTGAGCTGCCCACAGCTAACTACTCTAGTGAAGTTGTCAACTCCGTCTCACACTCAGGTCAATGCCACTAGCCGCTAATAAATATTGGACTGGGCAGGTCACTCACCCATTGTGTTTGCCAATTTATTCATGACACAATGAGAAACGATAACTTCGACATCAATAACATTTGAGTGAATGAGGTTTTCTGCCACAGTCAACAGTATGTGCCAAGATCATGGAGCTCCTGGGCCAGAACAAGGTCGACCATCGCCAGCGGAAAGTGGCTATCGTAAGCCAGGACAGTTTCTACAGAGTCCTGACGCCAGAACAGAAGGCAAAGGCATTGAAGGGCCAGTACAACTTTGATCATCCAGGTAGGCTCAGACATTTGACCAGTAGGTATTCGAACCAACGATCTTCCGGTCGCACGCTCACATCTCTAGCCTCTAACCTAAAGACCCTGAACTGGTATTACTGGAACCCAGTAACGTTAGATGCCACATGTACTGCAATATGTCTCAGTTATGCTATTACTATGTACTGCAATTGTATGTGTTTCAGATGCATTTGACAACGACTTAATGTACAAAACCCTGAAAGACATTGTGGAGGGCAGGGTGGTGGAAGTGCCGACATATGACTTCGTCACTCATTCCAGGTGAGAAGGAAGCATTCGTGTTGCTTCAGTCCTGACACAGAAATGCTACTTTTTAATATTTCACAAAACTGTGTACAAAACACTGTAGATCTGGGCAAACAGCTTAAAATTCCTACAGGAAATGGTAAGCACTAGTTTAAGACCAGACTTGATGCTGTGGTCAGAGGTGAGGCGGATTGTGTATTTTGTGGAGCTTACAGTACCAGGATGCAGTAGATGAGGTACATGAAAGGAAATTGTAAAGATATTCTGAGCTGGCCCCCAACTGATATCCTCTATGGCAAGCATCATCAGTAGTGTAGGACATCATTCGTTGGGTATGAACTGGACTTCTGTAACTGTTCTCCATGGAGTGTGCACAATCATATCCTGTGTATCGTTAAATACATGAATAGCTAGCCTCAGCATTTCCTTTATATGAAAACTCTGTGCATGTTTCCAGACTGGAGGACAAGATCACATTTTACCCAGCAGATGTGGTCCTCTTTGAGGGGATCCTTGTCTTCTACACCCAGCAAGTGCGTGACATGTTTCATATGAAGCTCTTTGTGGACACAGACTCTGATGTCAGATTGTCTCGCAGAGGTATTGTTACACACACACACACACACACACACACACACACACACACACACACACACACACACACACACACTCTATTACTGTTCTATCACTGCTTTGGCTTTATTTATTGCTGTTTTTTTGCCTGTAGTTCTGCGGGACATGAATAGAGGGAGAGACCTGGAGCAGATTCTTACTCAGTACACCACATTCGTCAAGCCTGCTTTTGAGGAGTTCTGTTTGCCTGTAAGTATCCGAGCCCGCATTGACAGTGTGCTTAGTAAGACATTCAGTCAACAACTCTCCCTTGAGAAAACATTAACTGCACCAGTTTTCACAATCTCTTTTGCCATTTTCCCTTCCAGACGAAGAAGTATGCCGATGTCATCATTCCAAGAGGAGTTGACAACATGGGTAAGTTGGTTCTCTGTTAATGAGTGTGACCCCCGGCAACATCAAAAATACTTCCCACCTTTTAATCCTTGTTCTGCATTTGTCTCTCACCAGTGGCCATCAACCTCATTGTGCAGCACATCCAAGACATTCTGAATGGTGACATCTGTAAATGGCAGCGCACGGCTGTCACTGGCCATGGGCGGGCACTTAAACGGGCCATCTCTGAGCAGGGCGACCTGCAGAACGCAATTTGTAATCCTCAAGGGAAGAGGGTCCTGCTGGAGCCCAGTAGTCGACCCCATTGAGATTGTGTGGAGGAATTGATGGATGGGTTTGTCTAGACTGTATATGAGCTTCTAGTTGGGATTGCTACTACTGATATGGTGTAGGATGGGGCAGCAGTTCCACCCCCTGCAACTTTTTCTTTTTTTTAAAAATAATCCACAATCTTCTGTCCAAGCATTTAGCCCTGCAACATTTTCACCATCCATCCCCTGTAACTATTGGTGCATCACTCAGTGGGTTATGAGCAAATCACAGATCAAGTCAAGACACTGTCTTCCATGATACTTTTTTTATTATTTCTCTGGTCTGACAGCCTGTTTCTGAAATGAAAGGTCATTTAAAGAGCTTTTATTTGAATGTTTGATTTTAATTGTGGTTTTGCACATTGAGTTTTTACCTAATTTATATGGACTCTTGCTTATTGTTGGTACCTCAATGAGTATAAATGTATATATTTAAACTCGTGCACTAGTTATCCTGTTGCTTTGCCTGCTATAATTTTCTTTGATAAATTAATCAAATGATATGTGTAGGTCAGTTTCTCCTGTATGTATTTAGCTTGTTATGCCTAGTTTGGTATAAATTATGGATCTATGAAAGCTGAATTCATGCCTTAAGTTTTTAATTCATTTTCCACTGACCACATTGTACAACGATAAATAAAAAATTCACTATTAAAGGCAAAATGTCAATACTATTGGAATCTTGGTCATGTCAGTGTTTAAGCCAAACCGTTGATTAGCCATACCAGTTTTGACAGAAAATGATGCTTCTGACCAATGCCGTATGTATAGAAACGGAGCTGTTTTATTGGAGTTTGAGAGCACAGTGTGATGTGTTGGGTTTGACAATTCTCCCAAAGAGGAATCAAAATGAATTACTACAGCACATCGTGGAATGACAAACGCACGTCACCGAGGACTTCAGTCACACACGAACACTCTTTCACGCCGACGTGACCGGGGACATGATTCTGATTGCCTGATGGTTCTCTATAATTGAACATGGCACACAATGATTCAGTATGACATACATAGATCACAGCATCTTTAGTAATTCTCTTTTTGTGTTTTTGCTTGCTTTTTTTTTTTTTAGTGCACATATGTATGGCACTTGGGAGAAGCTCAGCTCTTCTCAATAGCATTAACATCCTTTTTAAGAACAAAAGGAGCACTGTATATAATACATTTCATAACCATACATGATTCTTACACAAAAGAAATGTTTCAAAACAAACTCATATCATAGGTTCCAGTCCCTAATGGTCATCCTCTCCTCAAGTTCAAATCCCCCTCATGTCCTCAGCGGTCCCTGTAAGTGCAGCCTGTGTTTTTGACATCACAGTTCACGTCAGGCCGCTCCGGACCACTGAGGGGTGGGTCTGCTATTCGAGGGGAACTCAAAAGAGTCAGGGAGCGGGGCGTAGAAGATGACCAATGAATGGCACATACATAAAGGAAGAGGAGGAGGGAGCATCTCAGGGAGTAATGGACCATTCACCTCAATCTCACACACACAACAGCTCCACTCTAAAACAGAGAGCCCAGGGAACAGACTTTGGTCATTTCCTTATCGTCTCCCTGTCCGCTCTATGCGATAGGTTCTTCCTTGGCGCCAGGCTTCCTTCTGTCTTAACATAGTCACTGCACCCCTCCCTGTCTAAACGCCAGAGCCGCTGTAATCCCAAGTATAATCTCCCAGAGCGGCAGAGCTCCTTGTAAACCTCGGCCGCTCTTCTCTCCAGTCTACTGTAGTTTGTTCTGCATCCGCCACAATTAGTCTCCCCATTAGCTCCGGCAGATAGTGTCCATCCATCTTTCTCTCAGTCTGTCTGTAGTAAAGTGGAGTTAGTGTCATGAAGCACAGTTGGAGGTCAGTCTCTGAGCCTCAGGGCAGAGGTCCTGCGGGGCGCCCTAGGTCTTCTCCTCGCGTTCAGTCTTGCGCCTGGTGAAATTCTTGGGTTTGATCTTCAAGGACAGCTCCCAAAGGGCCTCCTCTGCCAGGTGGTCGCTGAAGTCATTGAAGAAGGAGACGATGTCGTCGTTGCGCTTCAACTCGTAATGCCTGAGGGATGAAAAGAGATCAACGTTCATAAATGAGCGGTACATCAATTGTGATATCTACTACTATATATCAAGTCTTCTATTAAATATAAATATATAGTGATTACATGTATCGTTTCATTAGTTGAACCCAGTGAACTTACACTTGCTGGAAGCGCCGCATGCTGTCCAGAATGTTGAACTGCTGCCAACGTTTGGAGAAATTGACCTTCCCGTCGATGAGGTCAGGGTTCCCCAGGTGGACGAAGGTCAGGTCCTGGAGAATTAGACCCCTGGGAGACAAGAGACAGAGAAAATAACTTAAGTTTCGTATATCAAAACACACAAATCTGAACACACACGTGCACGTACACATCCATTCACTTACAGGTATGGGATGCATGGAGGCTCCACCTCAGACAGAGCAGCTCTGTATGCTCTGAAAGACGAGGAGCTGTCAATCAATGTGCAATATTCCTCCAAACCCTGAGAAGAGAACGGACAGGAAGTGAGATATGAAAGAAAAGTAAAACTCGAAACAGGATGTAACACTCTGAAGCTGTGAGACTCTTTTTTTAAGGAGCGGGCAGCATTTTTTTTTTTGAGACAGAGTAAGGAGGCACAGGATTGGATTGGATATCCAAGGCCAGCAGCGGCATGTGTAGGTTCGGACGGCGGTGTTACCTCTACACCATATCTTATTAATCTAACAAGCTGACGTGTAATTCCACTGATCTTAACCCGATAACCCTGCGGTCTGTCACTCTCTCACCTCTGAGGTCTGTTTCTGCCACTCCAGTCTCCGGATGGGGGCCGAGTCCAAGGCAGACAGTATTGCCAAGTAGGAGTTGAAATTGTTCAACTTTCTTAAGTGCTATAATAAGAAATTGGTACAGCTGTTACAGCGACACGCAACAAGCAAAACGACATGATATTTAGCATTTCTAAATGTGAGGTAACGAACCTTCATAATCTTGATGAATTTGAGAAGCAGCTTCTCTCGGTCCTGGGCCTTCTCCTGTTGGATTATCAAAGAGCGCACCCTACAGGATAAAGGCAAATATAGTTATATGGTGTCTGCATCTGTGAGAGAAAAAGACCAATGCCAGCTTTTCTGATGTCTGACTAATGGGAGAGTAATGGCAACAACTCAAATCGCTCAACAGAGGACAGGAAGTCTCTGGTCTTACCAATAGCTCATGTTGTTAAAGTGCTCTGTGAACTGCGTCAGGTTGGGACTCTTCTCCTCATTTTGCTCCTTGGCCCAAAGCAGCACCTCAGGAATCTGGAAGGAAAAAAAGAGAGGAACAAGGTAGGGCCGGCTCTGCGGTGCTCGGCGTCAAAGCCCTCAATAGCATGTCAAACAAATAACTGTTGACGAACACAAACACACAGGAGCGAGGCTGTCTGCTAACCGCCTTACCTCAATTTTGTAGAAGAGCTCCGCGTCGAGAAGAGTGAGCTGATCAGCAATCTCATGGCTGCGGAAGTCGTGGAGGGTTCCAGGCCTGTGGTGACACGAAAAAAAGCAGCATGAGATGTTTATCATCATCAGCAGACTAATGACACAGAGGGGAGCTGCTGAAAATAAATAACACTGATATTTTTTAATAAGTGATTTAAAAAGGCCCAAAAGTATCTTGAAAACACAGTGAATGCATCCCCCTGAGCGTTGCCAGGGAAACTGAACCTTAACAAGCCTCACAGGAGGAGCCCGGGAAGAACCACAACCCCCCTCTACGGTACCTGGCGGAGACCCCGCGGGAAGCGAGCGGCTTGAGGGAGTTGGTGTAGCGCAGCAGCTTCTTCTGCTCCACCTTGTCGAGGATGTTCTTGCGGAGCACGCGGGCCAGGCTGAGCTCACCGTTACACACCAGCCTGAAAACCAGGTCCATCAGCTGTTTCAGGATGTCCTCTGTCAACTCCGCCAGGCTGGGAGGGAGGAGGAAGAGGAAAGGTGGCGAAAGAGGAGAGGAAATGACATGAGGAAGGGAAAAAAAAATGTAAGTCGGAGGACCGGGGGGGGGGGGCAAAGAGTGGAGCAGAAAGAAGAAAGAAACTAGGGAGTCACCGTGAAACCTCCAATAAAGACCGGGCCTCAAATAGCGGCTCTTATAATAGCCGGGGAGTGTTGGGTGTGTGTGTAAATATAGTCTGCAATAAAAGCCGGGTAAAACAATATGGCGGAATTACAAGAGAGGAGTCTAAATGTGTGGAAATGCCAGGCGACGTTTTTCCAACTCGACACCTACTTGGAAAGCTCTGCTGTAGGTTAAGGACAGCAATGTGGAGTCACTACTCACCACAACTCGTCCACGACACGAACCAGCACAAAGAACGTGTTTTTGCTGACTCGCTTCTTGAAGGTATCCGGACTGTGGCAGAACCTAGTATATGTGCTCTGCGGTCAAGGAGAACGAAAACACACAGCTAGAGCTGGATTACGTGTGGAGAATGTAGTCAGGTACAAACGTTTGCACACCCTCTCCACCTTCAGCACATTTTGTTGTACCACAAAATGATTTAAGAATGATTTTATTTATTCTATCAAAGTGAAAAGAACATCCTAGGGTCAAAGTTGATATCAGGTCCCTTCAATCCTTTTCAAAACAATCAGGTATAGGATGGACTGATGGGCTTCAATTCAGTTTTCACTTTTTTCACTTTCATTCATTTAACAGGGTCGTCCTCTCAAACACATTTCATTACATTGCAAACAGTATTATTACTGTATTACACATTAACTAACCAGGCAGACACAGACTGAAGGTTAGAGGAGCAAACTTGTGAATGGAGAGTCACTGGGTCAAATCATGGCCACGAGATGCCAAGTGAGTAAGACACTTAACCCCCAAAACCAACACCAGAAGGCTGGATGTACTGGGGGGGGCTCCCAGGTATGAAGGTTTATAACTGAATGAGCGTGAAGCAGGACATAAGTAAAAGTTTTTCCTGGGTAAATAAATATCTAAAAAAAAGAAGAAAAAAAACAACCATTTACTGTCTACAAAACAGTTATGAAGCTGTGACACGTTGAGCGGTTTGAAAAGGATATCTGTAGTGTAGCTTCTTAATGAGGTCTTCAGGGGTTATGAATGTCCTATATGTAGTCAGAAAGGCTTCACAGTACAAAACGAGATCTGTCGAGCAAAACAAAAAAGGGAGAAGGAGAGCATATATCAGTTGATTTACTGCACGAGTCTCCTATTATCCACCTTCAGTTCCGACACGTGTCGTGAAATATCAAGCCAGAACGGCGTAATACATAGCCCCCAGACTGACACATGGCAAGTAAACAAACCAAAAAGAAATTGAGCAATGGAGCAATTTCAAGTTTATCTAACTGCTCAGATAGGAGAAGGCTAAAAAGTCACATCACACGAGTCACAAAAAATAAACCGATAGAAAATGATTCCAGGTCTGTTCAAAGAGCTAGCAAAAAACGAGGCAGTGCCAGTGACCCAGAAGCACAGTAACATACATGCTAGACGGGGGGTGAGTAGGAGCCATAAACGTCTGCTGTACTGTACCTTTGCGGTCTGTTTCTGTGGCGTGGACTAATAGAATATCTCCTGATCCAGCGCGAACGTCAGGGCCATCGTCATTCTGGGAAAAAGCGAGAGAGAGAGCGAGAGAGCGAGAGAGAGAGAGAGAGAGAGAGAGAGAGAGCGGGCGAGGCACAGAGAATCAGATAAAATGAATGACACACAGAGGGATGGAGGGTGGTGGGAAGAAACGAAGAGTTGGGCAGAGATAGAGGGACAGAAAGCGATAGACGGTTAGATAGAGTTGATGAGGATTAAGGCAGGAATGCAGTCTAGCCCAAAATGTAGCTTGCTCCTTTATGTCCTCCTCCCCTCCCCTGCCTCCCCCCCCCCCCCCCCTCTGAATGGCCCCCACCTCTCCCTGTCCTGCACCAGCTCCACTGATGACAAGAGGAAAAGAGAGACTAGTGTATGATCACAGTACCACCAGATCACTTCAACACCTCCTCTTTCACAACTGTAAATGTCTTTAGCGGCCGTTCGAAATCGCGCTCCCCTTTCCTGTTGGTCTCTCCCTGTCTTTGTACGTCGCCGCCGTCTCCCTCTTCTGCCCCTCACCTTGCAGTGTGAGGACCGGCACATAATCACACACGCTCACATCTGTCTATCAGACTGCACCAAACAGAAAAAAGAGCAGGGGGGGTGGGGGGGGGGGGGGTGGAAGAAGGAGGGGATAATTTGCAGCTCTGCAGTTTCTGAAGCTCAACTCCAGAGGGCAGCAATGGCCATAAGTGGTTGCAGCTCAGGGTTTCGTTGCACATTGCATTTGAGTGACACACAGGAAACTACGGTGTGTACTAGCGTGGGCGCCGCTAGGAATCTTGGGCCCTCCGGCAAAAGTTCACCTTGCCCGCCCCGCCCACAACACACAATAGAAATCTACAATCCCTGGCATGTTACAGTTCTAGCCCCTCCCCCGAATCATTCACGGTAGCGTTCAATAGTTCGATCACATCATATTTCAAAAAATGTTGCACAGCATTACCAATGGCAGTGGACTTACTTGTTGTTTTAGTGTTATCCTGCTCATAATCTCTTTGTGGTCGATGAGGGAGAGCTCGTCCACCTCTTCGTCATCACTCCCAGCCGACTGCCTCCTAAAGACACATGAACCGCCGCCATCAGCACAGATATCCACATTCACACAACCTCCTAAAGCACCAATGACACTGACCTACATCCTCATGACCTACGTGGCGGCCCTTACCTTTCCTTGTCCAAAGCCTCTTTGCTATTGGAGGAGGGCATCTGAGCGGTGGGGTCTTGAAGCACATCGTCGGCCGAGATTGTCTCCTGGTCACGGGAGGGAAAAAGTAATATCAACATTTGCAGGTTGCGTGAAACATCGACGTCAGTGTCGTCTGAGAATGGTTCCATGCAATGAGAAGAGGCTAGCTACCGAGGAGATCCTAAGCTCCACCAAGATCTCATGCAAAACATTTGGTGGAGAGAGAGAGAGAGAGATGGATGCTTCGTACAAATGTCTGTCACAATGTTGTACGGAGGACGTTATTCCTGTTATTGTTAACTACGATTGGATTTAAAAAGGCCACGGGGTAAAATGCAGCTTTTACTCAGGAAGGAAAAACCAAAAAGAACAGACCCAACACGGAAGACACACACCGTCCAGAGGGTAGAAATCACACACATCTCTACTGCGTCAAATCTACATTTTAAAAGACAAACACCCACACATCCATTTGCTCCACCTCTTGCTCCCTCACACACACACACACACACACACACACACCTAAAATCCAACCCAAATGCAGATGGCACAAGGGAACACATGCATACACGCTGTCACACATGCACAGGGGCCCAAAGGCTGTTATGGGAAATGTTATTGGAAAATTGAAAACCAGTGAACCACTGAGAATCCCCCTTTTGGAGCAGCGCCGCGTCAGGTGTTAGATCAGAACAAGGGTAAATGCTAGTTACAGTTGAAGCGCAGTCAGGGGACAGTAATCACCAGCCAGGCAATCAGAACAACACATGGATGGGAATCTTGTCAACAGACACCATCACAGCACAGGAGTCCCTCACAGGCGAGCCCCTTGAAGTCATGCTCAGTCAGGTTTGGCTCCATTCAAATTCCATTTCAGCTCCATCAATTCAAGAAATGAATCAATACGGTGTGGCTGGTTTCCACTTCTCAGTGCAACAGATGAGTGACAGCTGCCATTCAAAGTCACACGTCGCATTTCAATTGATTCGTAATCCTGACGTGATGGGAGATGTAAATGGAATTGACCTTTAACCCTTGGCGGTCAGCTACTTACTCTGAGGGAGAGAGGCAGCTCCCCATTGGCCTGGCTGGATGAGTACAGGTTGACGTACTCCCCCTCCCCGCCCTCGTCGTTTGCGCTCTCGCTCTACGGGAAGACAGGAGGGACACAAACCATGGCGTAAGGGAGCGGAGAGGGGCAGAAGGTGTTTGCTAAGGGTGGGAGACGTCAAGTATGAAAGTGTGACTAAGGACAGATAGCGACTAGCCAAGGTCTGGCATCACTACAGTGAGCTGTGGGCTTCCAGGCTCAGCGTGATGATGGCCACCAGATGGCACTGGTGTGCATCATTTGTAAAAGGTAATAGATAGTATTTACTGGCAAAAAGAACATGCAGTACAAGATGCTCTACTAGGATTCTTTTAAGACCAATAATCAGGGAGCAGACAGTGTGTGGGCAGTGATAATAACAAGAAGATGCCAGTAAGTAAATGAGTCACTATGTTATTGTCTGAACACCGTGCAAGACTCAATACTCAAGTAAAAACCAAACTACTGGAATGCAATACAAATCTGCCACTGGAAAGGTTCCAATATCACATTTTATTATCCATCTTTGGAGGGATGTTTTGGTTCTTTCCTTGTCTAGACCAGAGACAAGGTGTCACACACTTGTGCTTCCAACCGTCCGTCTTTCTATGCTTTACGCTCACCGCTGAGGTGTGGAGAGAGTCAGTGAGAGAAGACTCAGAAGGAAGACAGACAGCCACAGAGCCCAATGAGCCAGCCAGCGAACCGTCGGGCCCACCCCCGCTGCCATCCAGAATGGTGGCATTGGTCAAGGCGACCTGGTCCAAGCTCTGTGATTGGCAGAAGGAATGAAAGCAGGAAAAATGAAGGACAGTGCAAAAGGGATCAGAAAGGTGAAGAGAGAGAGAGCAGAGAGAAACAGAAGCTGAACAATAGGAAAGACAAAAAGTTCACCTTGTTCTCCAACACCTCCATTAAGCCTAGACTATGGCAATGATGTGCCTCAACGTGATATGCACTGCACACGTATTTACAACTGGAACCAGTGGGAACAGAAACACCTTTTTTTTTTTTTTTTAACTGAGAGATAATATGGAAAATGACAAGACAGAAATGTTCAACATAGAAACACAGGTAGATAAGCCGCTCTCAAGATGTTGTCATTCTCAATTTAAGCTGTGGTCTAAGTGTGAGTGTGTACAGGCATATAGACAAGCCATGTCTTGGTAATGAGCGTGCATGTGTGTGTGTGCGTGCATGTCTGTCTGTTTTCATGTTGGCCAGGTGAGGCGATGTCTGTCAGTAGGGAGGTAGTTGTAACCTGCTTTAACACGTTCTGCATACCAGCCCTGTTTCAGCATACCAACACAGAGCAGCACATACATAGATCACTGATAAACACTGCCTGAAGAGTGTGCATGTGCGCTCACACACACACGCACACGACACACACTCACACACACACACGGTAAACGGAGGCCAAACATTTTCCCCATTCTTTCCTAGCGGTAGTCTAAAAAATACTGGGCCTATAACAACAGCAACACACACACAGAGAGAGATATTTCCACATTAAAATGAACAACAGAATATTTCCTTCTCTTTCCACCCAACATATGCAACGCCCCCCCCCCCCTCACCTCTCCCTGCAAGCCTTCCTTCTCCCATGACATCCCCCCCAAAACATCATGCCCCGAGGAGTCCAGGAATGCAAACATTCCACTGGAACAGACAAACGGGAGGTCTGGAGGTGTAGGGGGGGGGGGGGGGGAGATGTGTTACCGAAAGGTGGTGAGGGGGAGACTAGAGAGCTGGGAGCGAGAAAAGGTGGAGAATGTGGACAGTGACTGACACCGGAGGATGAAGAGGACAGGAGGAGGAGGAGGAGGAGGAGAAAAAAAGAAGAAGGAAGAAGCGCAGCAGCAGAGGAGGAATGTGTTTTCCATCAGCTCCATCTGGTGCTGCATTCCACGGGAGATCCTGAGGGAGATCCACACTGTCTCCTAGCGTCCCCCCACACCGCGGGGTCACCGTGGGTCACCCGCCCAAACCCTGACCTAACTACAGTCACACGCAGCTAGGGGTCAGGGTCAGAGGATCACAGCCCCAATGGAAGATGGCGTTCATTCACCACGAGCTGATTCATTAACAGAAACATGCTATACGTTCCGTAGCTGTTATTTCTAAGCTCCCTCCTAAGGCGCGTCGGTTTCCGGTGATATTTGGATGAACTACTCTTGTTTACAATTCATTTGTTCCAGATGCTAAACTGACTGCATCTCTGAGGCAAAATGAAGAGTGGGAGTGGGTTAAAGAATCGCCCTTCAAAAATGAACACCACATCTAGGCTAGCAGAGGGTGCACACAACCCCAACAAGTAAATGCACACACTCACGACCACACAGTCACAGATAAGCACACGCTAATCACATCATACCCAACGTCTTAGCCAAAAACACAACACACAAACGAATTCACACCGTCAAAACAAATGCACACGGGATGAGTGGATGGATAAAATTAAGGATCACACCACAACCAAACCACAAACCCCCCAAGGATGGCCCAATCAGAACCTCAACAGGGTAGATGAGCAGATGGTACCACCAAGCCGCCCATGGACCGGCCCGGGGCCACACAGCAGCCCAGGCTGGGGCGGAGATGGGGGGGGACTCACCGTGGGCGTGGTCAAGGATGCCTGGCCAATCAGGTAGGAGTTAGAGACGGACATGCTGAGGCCCAGCCCAGAGCCCGCCTCCTCCATGGCCGCTACAGACGGCTGGAGGTGGCAGGAGAGAGAGGAGGAGGAGGAGGAAGAGGGGGAGGAAGAGTGGGAGGCCTGAGAAGGAGAAAAAAAAAAAAGAGACAAGAAGAAGAAAGAGGCAGAATAGGTAGAAAAGAAAGGGAGTGAGAGTAATGGGGTTAAGGAAGGCAGAGAGGGAAAATAGGGTGTTAGGGGAGAAAAAGACAGAAAGGGGGACAGTTGATTAAACTAGTAAGCAGATAGCCGAATTAGAGCAGATTTAATCAAAGTTCAGCAGCAGAGTGAAAGCAGTGGAAGCTGAGGGAGGCTCTGGTAGTACAGCTGAGACACATCAGCCTATCGATTGCACACATGCAGAAGTACCATGGAGGAATGCTGTCTCTACTGAGTGAACAGACTACAGTTCCTGTAGAGTGATTACAGGTGAATCCAGAGTATTATTCGGTAAAGGTCAAAGTTATTCCTAGAGAGTCCCAATCACTAGTGGGTCCTGCGACCTGTATAGGTCACATACTAGTCTATTCACATCTGATGTGACAGTTTCATAAACCTCCTTCTTATAGCGTGAGCTTTGACGGCTTTAGAGAAACGAGGCCAACTACAACAAGCTCTAAACAGGGCCAATATGATCCGCTACCCCCCCCCCCCCGCCCCCCGTTTCCTTATCCGCGCAGCAGCCTGAAATGACTTTTTTTTTGCAAAGCTGTGTAAAGTCGCCAAAGCGTGTAAGCTTGGCACACTGGTGTATGGAGGAGGCAAACAGGCTTATTCCACTGGGCCACTGGCTCATCAAGTCCAAAACATGAGGCCAGATCAGGCCTCGCGGCTGAAGCAGAGAGGAGTACAGTTTGACTCTCCTCGCAGACAACAGAGCGATGCAAATACAAACTGAGGATAGGGTCTAAATAGACAACGGTGGTGGCGAAAGGAAGAAGACAATGGACAAAAAGAAAGAATTAGGACTCTCTGAGGAAACCTGGCTGGAAGTCTGCAGTCTGACTAAGCTAAATGCAGACTGCTGCTCTGACCATGTCTAGTTTCTGTCCCGGGCTCTGATATATCTACGCCCTGGGGTAGACTGTCATCTGAAGTCCACTGTCTTCGACTATTAAGCTCCAGGGCCCAGCACAGATCAATTTGTAAGGACGAGCTTGTCACTGCCAAATATATCGCTTTGCCAATGGTGGAAAAAAGACAGCAAAATCTGTTCTTTAGTGGGTATGCCATGACCAAAATTAGTTTGCAGATAATCTTCTGAAATAATTGCAAATTTAAACAACTTTAGGCCAATAATCATGGCCATAGCCACTTTTTAATTTTGAAGCTATAAAATATTTATTTTCTTATTATTGGATCATGTGCTATTGATAGATGAGTGTGAAGTTGTTTCAAATTCCAATTATGTCACATTATTGTACATTATCTGCGGAAAATGCAGATAGTGCCAATAATCTTGGACAGAACTGTTTTACAATGTCACATAATTATAATTGTAACTATAAACTAGGCCTCTAAAACTGTTTAACGGTCTTGGTCCGATAAAACATTTTACTGTACATGCAATGTAGTGTGAAAGTACTGGTAGGTATTGGTGCCTGGATCATCATGGGCTTCATCCCAGACTCACCTCTGCTCATCTGTGGGCTAATGGACCAAATAAACAAGGCTGACCCACCCAGCTACGGCCTACCCTGGCGGGCTCGCTCTCCCTCCATTGACTGCCTGTCAGACAGTTGTCTCAATTAACCTAGACACCGACCCAGATTAAGATAAGTGGACTGAAGTGATGCGGGGCTGATAAAGGACAGTCTTATCTCCCAGTGACAGCCGAACACCGGCGTACACACAGACGTCTGCTGTGTCGCAGAGAAGGCGAGGGGGAAGAGATAGAGAGAGTCAGAACGAGGGGCCGAATAGGTGAGAGAGATAACGGGATAGGTGGGAGGCTCGTGAGAAAATTGATGAGGATTACCACAGGAATGCAGTTAAGCCCCAGAATGCAATCTCCTCTACTCGTTCCCTCCCAGCCAGCGTAAGACGTGAGCAAATGGGCATCTGCATCAAGCTCTAGTCCAGAGGGTTTTTTTATAGTTTACATCTGTTCAACACGGCAGTCTGCCAGAGAGCTGCCCGTCCTAGGAGGTGTCATACTGTCTACGTCTCTCCTGGGCGTCTAGGTAACCTGCGATGTCATGGTAATACATGTGACAGCTCCCCAAACTCAATTTCTGGTGTAAATTTGAGGGAGAAACTTCACACCTCCAGGCATTTAACTGATAGCTTTCATCACAGTCCAAACTAGTTATACCGACAATTTAATTTCCCACTCACTAACATTACATCTCACCAATACTAGCCCCAGTGGTTGCTGGGAAATGCAAAAAAAATGAAAACAACCGCTATTTTTTCATAAGGGTAATCATTCTGGGTTTGGGATCGTGGAGGAATGACACCACATTGCGCATGTTGTGTTAGTATGGGTGGGGGGGGGTTTCTCACCAGCTGCCTCTGTTTGGGGGGCAAGGCCGGGGGCAGCAGCGGCTCATGGACTGAGTCAGTGCTGCTGAAGGAGTCGTTGAAGCCGTAGACCTCCTGGAAGCGCTTGTTGCGCTGCTCGTAGATGCTCTCGCTCTGCGGTGTCTGGTAGAACACGGAGGGCTGCGGCTCGGAGTAGTCCTCCACAAACTGCATGTACTGGAGGACTGGGAGGTGGGAGGGGAGATGAGGTTACATGACGTTTTGTTTGGCTAGTCCGCTTTCAAGTCTATCAATTCAGGAAGTGGAGAGTTGTTTAATTCATTCAAAATGAGCAGTTTGACTTTTCATTAAATTGATTCAATTTAAAAGTAAACTGACGCCAAGACCGCTGTCCACTTGTCCACGTCACACATTGCAGGAATTAATACAAATGTTAAAAAAAACACAATCAAACATTTATTTCAATTATTTTGAATTGAATTTCTTCCCAAGCTATCCATACAGTAGCTTGGGAGGAAGTGACGTAATAGGCATGTCAGGAAATGACCAAACGTTGCCCTCTGTACCCCTGCAGACGGACCTATTGAAGCACATCCTGGCATTCACTTCCTGTCTCTATTCACAGTGGAAAATGTCCTTGACATAAGCTACGCTTGAATGAACAAACTACACAGTGCAGCCAATGTCCCACTGTCCCTTCTCAACCTCATGCCTCATATAAGAGCTGGTGTGTGCGTCAGTCTGTGGGTGCCTCTGTGAGGATGTACACACAGGATTAACCCGTATGAGATCCTAGATGCCGTTGAGAATGGATGTGTGAGTGTGTGTGTGTGTACTTATTGTTTCTCTACACCACTCCAATAATGCATAGCCAAAAGTGGTAGCATTCTTCACTTCATTAGTCTCTTTATCCCTCATTGAAGGGTCTCTCTCCTGCCTTTACCTGTCCTCGCTCCCTTATTCTGTCCACACCCCCACTCTTCCTCTCACTTACTGTGTTTGCTCTTCTTCTCTGGCAGTGGCGGTGGGCTGCCGGGGACATCTGCATTCTCGCTGGCCATGTACTGTGCAACAAACACGCCCCCGTTGGTCTGGGGCATGGGCGAGATGGGCGTGAAAAGGGGGAAGGGCGGCGTAGGGTGCAGCTCCTCCTCTGACAGGTTGTCGTACTGGGAGGGGTAGCGCTCGTACAGCACCCTCGACCCGCTGCCCCCATCGGGGAAGGGCGAGACCTGGGTGCTGCGCCGCTTCTTCTGGGGCAGGGCAGGGGGTGCGCTAATACGGGATGGGAGTAAGGGATTGATTTGGTTGGGCTGGGGGGTCCAGTACTCTGGGGGCTGCTGGGGTGGAGGGGCACTGAAGCGGGGATGTGACGGATGCTGTCCGGGGACCGGGGAGGAGGACTCGCTGTGGGACTCGGGCAGGGGGCTCAGGCACCCTCCCACCAGGGCTGGGAGCAGGTTATCCCCAACTGACAAGTCCTGGTGGAGGAAGTCGTAGTCTGGGTCGTAATTCTCTGTGTTGTCTGGACGAGTAAAGAAGGAGTAGATTAGAGTTTTGACATCAAACTTTCACACTGAATACTTCGACACTTTCACAATAGCAGGATGTAGTATGTTCTTACCGAGCGTCTCGCAGCTGGTGTTGCGAGAGCACTGACCGCTGTCCTGCTCCAGGGAAGAGAGCTGTTCATCAGACTTGCTGAGTTTTCCCATGCTGCTGCACGGGGAGAGGCGTGGGGAGTCGCCGCCGTATGACTGGCTCCCCCCGGAGAAACGCCTCTGAAGGAACTCCTGCTCGTAGTCCTGCTGCTGCACACACACACACAAGGAAATAAGATCTGTGTGCACTCCACTTTCTTAAGGGTTAGATGATGTCATATACATTTAGTCTAACCTAGACTGATTTGTGTTGGTGTGGTCTTAAACTGAAATTGACATTTTTGTTTTACCTAATAGTCTCCTTGTGTTGTCTATGGTAATATTGATCGATTGGTTCAATGTTTCTCCTTCTATGACAGCTGATAATGTATAATACCTTGTCGTGAGATATGGTTGAACTCTTACCTGTCTGTGAACACTGCAGGGCAAGCTGGAGCCGCGGCTCATTGGGGCAACCACCGCCACCCGGGTAGGCGAAGGGGCCGACTGGCGCTTCTTAGGGGGAAGGGCAGGTGGAGGACTAGCGAAAGATAAATAGAAAGAGGTGGTTAAAATAACTGCAGGACGTTTTTTGTAGGATGTTTTTTTTCCCTAAAGCAATGTCAATATGGAAAGGCGAGCACGCAGAACACACTTTCTCCGACATGTATGCACACACATGTATCCATGTATGGATACATGAACACAGGCATATCATCCCTCCTGGAGATATAGCGACAGCGAGATGAAGGTGAGGGTGTCTCATGTTAGCCTCTCTCAGCCTTGACATGAAGCTTTCCTGCTCAGCAAACCGAAATTCTCTCAGCGAGTTAATACCAGGTCGAAAATGGAGCAGAGAACAGAACACCATCGGAGGTAAGTGACCGTGATATGGAGGCCAGCGAAACACACTGGAGAGGTCAGTCACACACTCTCATGCACTGGACTGGTCTTCTGATTGGATGACGAGTGCTTCACAAACTTCGGGATAACTCAAAACATGCAAGTCAAAGCACGTTCATCCAATTCAGAATCCTCATGGGGGACTAGGGTGGGATGTTATAATGGAGGGGGATGATCCTATGGGCTGACATACTTCTCCTTCTGTGAGGGTCTCCTTTGGCCAGCGTCAGCACTCAACTGTGCTCTGTTCCCAGAATCCAAAGGGAAACCACAGATAAAACAAAATGGAGAGAGACAGAGCAGAAAGAGTAAGAAAGGAAGAGACGGACCACCAAACAAACCAAAGTGTGCCAAAAGGCTTAAGAGTGAAAATAGTTCAAGATTTTAAGGAGTCAAGGATTTAAGGACTTTAAGCTTTTGGATACCGAGGGAAGTGAATATGAAAATACATGACAAAATACAAAATACATCATACAAAACATCATACAACAAAATGTTTCTGATTTTCATCTCAGAAAGGTTCAACTCACTGAAAACAAAATAGAAATATGGAAACCCCCCTAACATGCCCACATCCTAGAACCCTTCTTTATTCCTCATTAGAGGCACGTAAAACATTTTCAGAGAACATTAAAAAAAACACTTCTCATGAAACAGGACTGCGATAAAAAAGGGAATACTTCTGCTTTTGTGACCGCAGTGCAAAAAGCCACAAAAGCCACGGTACAGGCACGGCTTATCTAGTGTGGGAAACTGTCGTGCTATCGTTGGACGAAGACAAAACAGAAAAAAAGGAACTGAAGAGAGAATCTCACACAATAAATCAGTGGTCCTGAAAAGACCCAAGGATTTATATGGAGACTCTCTTTTGGTTCTCTGACATCAATGAAGAGGGTTTACTTGGAGGAGGAAATGAAGAGAAGAGTCATTTCAGAATGTTACACCACTGCAGTCGTAGTGCACGGTGGTAGTGTATGTCCCGCTGTATGTCTTCCTCACCTGAGCTCAGCCATCTTTGCTTCAGGAAGGGGAGGTTTGGGAGGGGCTACGTCCTCGTCTGGCATTTCAGAAGGAGGCTCTGCAGGTGTAGCTGCAGGAGCCTTACTCGAGATCTCCTGCTCCCGATCTATCGAGGGCATCTCCGATGGCGTGCTGCTACAGACGGAAAGAAAAGCCGTCTGAGTGAACGAATGACTGTGTGTGTGCATGTACGTCTAGGTGTGTGTATTTGCATTCCAGAGAGCCCACGTTGCCCTCACCTCTCCGCCGTGGTAGCAGGTGGCGCTGGTTTGTTCGGGGTGGTCGGTGATGGCTGCTCCTGTTTCTCTATGGTCAGTTTCACCAGTTCCTGTTAATAGAAACGCAACACTGTCAGCTCCAATGCCTCCATTGCTACCTCTATAAAAACACCACAGGAAACCACAGTCAATAATACCAAAGAAAAGAAAGGCATTTCTAAGTCCCTCTCCACAGATGAGTGAACCTTTAGCTTCTATTGGGGTTTAGTGTTTAGGAACAATACAGCCATGCAGGACCCACCTTTACTCCATCCAGCACTGCTTTGATGACGTTGGTGACAGCCACCACATTCTCCTTGTCCTCCAGGTCGATGCCATCCAGCATCACCTGGTCTGACCAGCGGATGAGGTTGGCCAGACTCTGGTACACACGGTTATGGCATGAAGACAGTGCCGAGCTGTAGGAGGATGGGAAAGTTGGGGGGGGGGGGGGTGTCATATAAGCAGGATAAAGAAGTGGGAGAAAGGGAGAGGTATTCGTGAAGGAGAGAAAGAGAAGTGGCGTATGTGGTCAACAGGATTTGATATACATGGGGAGAGAGAAGAAAGAGGTCCAGAGGTGTTGAAAGCAGAATGATTCAAGACATCCAAAAAGAGTAGGTGTGAAAAGGAGAAGGAACATGTTACACAGAAGGTGAGAATAATCACATGAGCACAAGTCACAACAACCTATTTACCATCTAGTAAACTAAATGTGTGTGTGTGTGTGTGTGTGGGGGTGGAGGGGTGATTGAGAAACTGCGGGTAGAAACTCATTTGTGGTGGAGAATGTGCATCTGTACAAGGAGGCGTGGTGTTGCTGCTGGCTGTACTGAATGGTGTGCTCAGAACCAACACCAGGGTGTGGCCCAGGCCTGTACCAACACGCCGCAGCTGATTCACAGTGCCGAAATATCCTTCCACTGTCTCTACTCGGCTTACTCCTAAGGTAGATGGGGGAACTAGCTAAGGTAGATGGTATGTAGCTAAAAGGGGGTTAGAAGAAGGATTTGAGGGGTGGGGAAACAGTCGGAAACGAGACGTTTGACCTAGAAAGAGGATGCAAGCTAAGGACTGTGGGTTACACTGAAGCTAAGTAGGCTACTCTAATATGAACAAGTCTTCAGCTTTGAATGAGCAGTCAGTATGAGTCTGGGTCTAGAGCTGTGGTGAGGTATGAGTCTATAGGATCACGCCTTAGATGAATAAGCTAACCTGTTGGCAAATAAGCACTTTTAGCAATTTAACATTGTGTGGCAAGAATACTGGTAGGAGTTTCACCCAGTGTTGACCTGTACACTTTTTCCACTGCACTTGTGTGCCATACTGTACCTGTGCTCTCATGGTACAACATGTTTTTCCATTATATTTTGTTCACGATTCAGAACGATGTCAATTGCTCTGCTCTGAAAAGACCTAGCAATATTGCGACGCTACTCGCTAACCGTTGCTTCTGTAGCTTGTGTGGTTGGTGTGTTTTGTTGTGATATTATTTCAAAAGAAAGATATTATATATGATATCCTAGACAAAATTGCCATGTCTGTTGTTGCTATAGCTTCACATATGTGTTCTGGACAGGGTCCCATATGTTATAAATTGCAATGGAAAACCAAAGGATACCGATACTGTGCCATACTGGGTACAGCACAGTACTTACACAGTGGAAAACCCATACTAGTTGTTTGACCAGTATTGATTTACATCACTACAGAGTAAGCTTTTAACACATTAGTACACTGAACACTAGATGTCCTAGAGCTAAAGCTAAAGCTAAACGTCTAGCGTGATCTGGTAGGGTTTGACTCCAGCAGACTGGGGTCAAACCCCCAGACCGTAACATCCATCTATCAATCACTTCTAAACACAGGACTGCGACATACAAAACCTGTCACCTCTGACCTCCATAGCTTCATCTGTACTGAGTGACGGGGCGAGACACAAATACAAAGAAAGAGAAGTTCTAACATGTCTGACACTTGAAAGGGAACACAGAAAGGGGATAGGTAAAATAAACTGATTCATTCTATGGGAGACAGAAATGGTGATATTTGTCAACTTAATTTCCCTCAGCCACAGTTCTGAAGTGCCACTTCGACAGTTAGATATGATTATGATGGAAAACTCTTCAGCAATCTAGTCTGTAAACTTCCAGGAGGCCTTTGGGTGAGGGATGTCCTCTGTCGCAACATTTTAGAGAACGGAAGATGTTAGCAATCTTCCAAGCTGCTCAGTGTGTGGCAGGTCATAGCATGCAGGTTCTGACTGGTCCTCCATACCAACTACTACGTCAATTATGCAAGAAGTGAGAGTGATAAGAATGAATGACCAAGCTGTACATGCAATGAACAATGTACAGCTCTACAATTTCCAAATGTAGAGTTTTATTCTACATTATAAATCCATTTATTCTAGTTATAAATCATTAAGGATCCCGTCCGTACAAGAAACATCAATTTGTTAGTGAAAGGACTCAAGATACCTATTATCCATTAAAAAAGTACAAAAATGTTTTTCCAAACAGGAATGAAACCCTTCAAATATCGGCCCCATCTATGACTTCCAGTATCTTCAACATGAGTCTCACCTGTGCTGTATCCTGGCCTCTACCTGAACCAGAGGCAGGATGGCTTCCAGCACCTTGCTGGCCGAGCCTGGCAACATCTCCAGCACCTTCTTCTCCACCACCATTTTGTCCACGATGGTCTTGAAGTAACGCAGGGCGCTGACAACCTCCTTCTCCTGCTCCTCCAGCCGACTCACCTTCTAAGGAGACAAAGTCAACCAAAAGAATTCCTAATCAGTAACAACACAACTACTTGATCATGATGGTGCAGCAAATTTTACAAGCTCTTTAACACTGTAAATGCATCCACCATAAGCTGTGTATAGAATGTAAACCTAACACTTAGCACCATATAACCTATTTACTATCTGGACCATCCAGCCTCTCAACTATGGTGCTATAATCCCCTGGTCTGCCCACGCCAATAGTTCAAAGCACCAAATGATGTGGCTTGGAGCCATCTTGGTACTACAGCAACGGGCTCTATCAGCTATCAGCTTCTCCAGTGTTTCACACCAGGGCTGTCAGGGAATATCCATGTTACACCAAAAGCCTTGAGAGGGATTGGAGGAGTTCATTCAGGAAGCGGCCCAGTTCCATTTATGTCTTTATAGGTCCAGACACCTGCTGCACCGCAGCCAGCCACCTCACCAACTGGGAAGTTGTGGAACCCACAGGGAAACTCACACACACTGACACAATGGGATGTGGTAGCACAAAGCAATACTCAGGAAAACAACTCCCTCACAAACAGGCAAACAAACACATGGAACAGGTGGGAAAGATGGATTTCCCACAATACACACACACACCTTGTTGACAGGTTTCTCGGTACTCTTGACCGCCGGCTCGGGCTGCAACTGCTTGCCCTTCTTGGATGGAGTCCTCTTGATCTTGGGAGAGTGGAACTTGTCCATCAGCTTCATGGTGAAGGAGGACAGATGGGACCGTTGCGAGTCTATGGATGGGAGGAAAAAGAGAAAGTGGTCAGTCCTGGAGGAGAGATGACAGACGGGGGGGACAGAAATGGCAGAAGCACTTTGATAATTGATACTCCAACGGCAAATGTGAAATGTGCACCCATGTGATCAAAAACACAAGTTAAGATGGAGAACCAGGCAGCTCTGGTGGCAAAGAAAGAGAGAAACATTACATAGATCATCATTTCCACTCGCTTCAGAGTACATTAAAGGAATTAGTCCAACACTGTTTTGACCAGAACTGTCAGACTGTCTTTCTCAAATCAGATGAAAGACAACAACAGAGACACACACACACACACTGTGCTTGCATGTGTGTGTGTGTGGCATCGAGAGGCATCAAGAGAGACAAGAAGAGAACAGAAGAGTCTGGTCATACTAAAATAGTCTAGCTAGTGTCGAGATGGAAATCACTCTCTGATACATAATTGTGAACATTAATTTAGCAGAATTTCCCCTGCCCACTTTCAGAGTGTTGATAGTACCTGGGAAGGTATAGTACTATGGGAAGTTCCCAACTCCATTAATCCCAGGAGAATTTACTACCCGCTCATTGTCTCCCTCCCTCTCTCGCCCCCCCCCTCTCTCTCCACACCAAACAGAATCAGGAGATAAATACTAAACAGCAGTCTAAGCCAGCAGGAAATGTGGGTTTTATCAGTGACAAAATTACACCTCTATCTGCCGTAATCTCCCCTCAACTCGGTGACAGCAGGATTTGGCATTCCACTGCCATCAGCGTAAAACACACAACACCGAATAGCAGTCAACAGCAGGAAAACACCGCGCACTGGACGTCCAGCTGGGTGGCGCTTTCATTCGCACCATTGATCCACGTGCCCTGCGTCTATCCACCCCACTGTTCTTTCTCTCCATCCCCTAATCCTCATCATCCCTTATACCAAGTGAGAGCCAAAGGGCTCTGGGGCAGCCAAGGACTACTGTGAGTTTCAATAAAAATGTTGATGAGAATACTTCCAGTGGAGTTTCCTCCTGATACAAATACGTGCCATGACCCCTCAGGCCTTCCTTTTATTGCTTTGTATTTTCCTACATTATCTTTTGTTGTGAGGACAAAATCTCAATTATTTGTTCTAAAGAGGTATTAGTGAGTTACCCATGACCCACAGCTGATCCAATAAACTACTGGCAATTAAGTTACTGGCAATGAACTGTGAGACCACTTGCATTTGCACCATTGGGACTACACAAAACACAAGATCATGTTCAGAAATAAACAGGCCTGCTTTTTTATTTACGCAGAAGCAGTAATATGTTGCAGAATATGTGGTGAATTTCATTATTAGCCTAGTTATGTCACTTCAACGGAGACAAAGATGCTATCTGATGACTTAGAGAATCCACACAAAATCCTTTTTGGGCCTGCAGCATCAAACAAAGTGACAGCGAGATAGCGGCCTCTTCAGGGGGGTTATAAATAGCTTGATCTCTACCTCTTTAAATCACACCGTCGGTGGAGTGAAGAGATAAAGCGTCAGCCAGTCAGCCAGACAAGATTGAAAGAGAGCACGGGGCTAGGGAGCGCTGGAGTAAAGAGTTGGGTGAATCAGAGTCAGTCTAGTGACTAGACACGGTAAAGGCCCCCGGGGGGAAAGGGACAACGTGCTCATCTCAGCCTGTTCCAGCAGCTGTCTGGATCGATAGCCTGGGACTTGAGATGTTCCTACACTCAACAATCCATACTCATAAGCTGCAGGAAATGATGTGCTTCAGTGCACCTGACTAGCATCTGAATAGCTTACCTGGGCCTGATAATGTGTCAGGGTTTCTTTCTAGTACCCTGGGGCTATACGTACTTGTGGTATGCAGCTTTGGCGCTTAAAAGTAGGTGGTTTCATGTTGTGGCTATGCGTGTAGAGTGTGTCATCATGTGCTTTTGGTTGTACAGTAGCCTCCCTATAAACATAGTCACACATAGTCCTCTGACCCTGTTGCTCCCTCATTGCTGGCCTCAGTACAGGGGGCTGCGGCCATCATCCCAAATATCCCCGACCTTATCGCTCAATAACCTGACTGAGCGTGTGCGTGAGGTTACAGCTGTATTCCACTGTCCCTGCCCAGAGTTAAGAAGCGGTGACATCAGCAGTGAGTCACCTCCGTGATCAATACAGCTAGCCCACACACATCATCACTACCCCCATGGCTCCACTTGTTTAGGCACACGGGCCGTCCCCCCCCCCCCCCAGCCTCTTCTGCTCTCTCTATCCAGCTTTCCACACCCTTCCTCCTCATCTGTCTTGAGGGAACGGAAACTCCCCCTTACTCTGGAGTTAGCTGGAAGTCTGGCCGAGCCTGGAAATGACATCATCGAGAGAGAGAACTGAGCAGAGAGAGAGAGAGAGAGAGAGAGAGAGAAGAGAGAGAGAGAGAGAGAAAGAGAGAGAATACAATGTATTGTCCAGTGCTCTGTCATTGTCATGAAGGCTATTTAGCAACCACCCTCCACTCTACCAGAGATGAGCCTACCATCAGTCCTGCTCTTCCCAGCTGCCTGCCTGCTGTTACAAGGCAGTGATGTCATCGGCTGTAATGTCTCTCTGACTGAATGTGACTCGCCATGGAGTGAGTGAAAGACTGAGAGGAGCCACACAGTGAAAACTCATTTATTTTCAGTTTCCCAGGTCACAACGAGCCTAGGCATCGTGTACAATGTGTAGTATTTCTTCATAGCCAATATGTGGGTTTTCACTGACTTTTCAAGCGGATCAGGCAACATGCCATAACATGTGGGGATTCACACAGGCTAAGAGGTCTGAAGACTATAAGAGCATACAGTTTCATTAATACATATGCTTTTGTTTAAATGGCATGAGTTAACAATCAAGGAAATCCCTGCAGTATTTTGCTTCACAGTGATTTCTATTTTCTAGCAATTTCTAGCGATTTCTAGTGATTTCTAGTGATTTCTAGTGAACTGAGTAGGGTTGAGAACAGGAACTGACCGGATCGAAACACCTCCCGTTACTGATTCCCAGGTTTTGTTGCTGGTCTTTTTAAAAAAAAAAAAAAATACAAAACAAATTCAATTTTTAATTCACTATTGAATGGTTTTTCTGTCCATTTTCCCTCATCTGCTGTGTGTGTGAATGACTGTCAGGCATAGTGCGGCCCAGACAGCAGATTGTGTTCAGTTCTCCGCAACTAAGGAGCAGTTTCTTTGTAGTGGAGCAAAGCAAGCATGGCAAATGATAGAAAGAAGAGAACAAAAGTGTGGCTACACTTCCATAAAAAGTCACTTATACACAGTGTACAGTTGTGTACACACAATATTTGGGAGTGGTAGCAGAATTATGAAAAGAAATATGAATGAGAAAAGAACCCATGAGGGAATCATTTAATCGGATTGTTAGGAAGGAATGGTAAAGAAATCAGCACTGATAAAATCGTATCGACTCCTAACCCTACAACTGAAAGTAAACACATCCATTGGAGGCATTTAATTGCTTAAATACTCAACTGGTATGCAAGGCCTTGGGGGCATTTAAAATAAACACCTCCTCTAGCCTGAACAACTCTTGAACAAAGCCTGGGAGAGTTCTCACACAACTGTAGTGTAGCAGGGTCCCTAGGAGCCTTTCAGCTGCTGGATTGTCGCTTGGATTCATATTGCACTAGGCAAATACACACACACACACACACACACACATCAGGGGTGGAAATTAAATGGGGGCCAAAACGCCCTGGAATATTTATGAGATGCATCTGAAATGTATATTTGACCTTATTCACATTTTCTGTCACTTGCCAAGTTAGATTGCGGTCTCTGCGTTGTTAATTCTATTGCAGAAAGCCTATAAATACAGGCCATCCAGCTCAGGTACTTATAATGTATAGGTAACTCCCTAACAATGCAACCAGTGCAGGGTTTCCCCTACCACAGTGCAGTCCTGACGGGACCCTGCAGGCTAACAGGATTCCAAAATAGTGTGCTGAAAATAACATCCACTCTGCATTCATATTGGTTTCTAAACATGACCAGGTTTTTCCCTGCCTATCTAACACTTAGGTGGGCCGCTGCCCAGTTGAAAACCCAAAAACCAGCATCTGGCATCATTAAAAACAACTTGATGTTAATCTTAATTGCGGTGCCATCTCTTTTAGGCGGTGCCATCTAGGCACACTTGGGCTGTTAACGTCGCCGCACAAGCTCTACTCACTGAGAAGTCAAGCAGCGTGTAATTTCCTTTGAGAAGGGGCAACTTTTAATTACAAAACACCCAAAGCCAAATGTCATTCTACAAATACAGGCTTAACGCTGAACCAATCACAGAGACCAAGAGCTTTCAGAAGCTCTCAGAGAACCCACACATTCACTGGGAGTACAATGTCGTACAATCTACAACGTTTAGTTTGCCAGAATAGGAACGTTGTATTCTATAGGCCCTTCCTACACTAGATTGAGGAAATAAATGATTTATTCTGGTGATATTATCCGAGCCAAAGTGAAGAGCTGGGCGTTCTTTCAATTTAAACAATTAAAATGTCATTCATTTCATTTTATTGAACTTCTCTAGCTGTTGTTGTTATGCAGCGATGTCTGTATGCTACTGAAGAGGGAATTCTTCAGGTGAAACTGATCTTGGTTATTATTCACTGAGGCAACAGGGTTGACCATGAAACAAACACAAATAATGGAAAGGTGTGCTGGCGAGCTTTATGCATGATAAGAAGGTCTCCCTGTACATAACTTCCTAATAAAGTTTCTTCACTCCAACTTTGTGCTGTTCCTGTGCTGCTGCCAACTAAAACAATAGTTCCCCTGTAGAAGGGAAATCATTTATGCTATGCGCAACATCAAAACAAGTATTGATGAATCGAAACACTTATTTCATGCATAGTTTCTTTGCAATGGTCTAGCAAATTGTTCCCGTAGTATAAAAGTAGAAAAGCCTTGAGATTTCATGGGCAACTGATACAATTTGCAAGAATACAATTAAATACAGTGAATTAACCTCACAGCAGCAAAGTACACACGGCCTTGAATGGCATGTACTTACGAATACAGTGTGGGAACATTTCAGTGGTACGAAGCTAGCACAAGCACACATGTGTGAACTCTGTGGCGTGAAGTATCTGGGCCGATATGCAGGTCAATTGGGTTTGACTGTCAGTGGTCATAAAGTTGAGCCTGGACCTTGTGCATAGAAGGTTTGGTGCTACTGCCTTCTTTAATTCATGTGCCAATTGGTTGGTCGTGAAACAATGAAATAAAAAGTTATAAAAAAGAAAACTGGTTTCACTTTTACACTACATAGATTTAGAAAATATGCCCGGCCACACTCCTGGACAGGAGATGGAGAAGATCCTGGTTCTCGGTAGTGAGCCCTACACACAATGTATGACAGGTGACTTACAGGACTGACAGGCTGACAGATTGACTGGGTTCCTGTACAGTACAGGTGTTATCTATACATGACAGCTGGCTGGCCTTTATTAGCCCCCTATCCTCAGAATAGGATGATATAGGGGGGGGGGCTGACTAGGACAGGATACAGGAGAGGCTGTGCTTAAGGTTACACACACAGCTGTCACCTCCCGCTGAACTCCTTAAGTAATGGCAGTTTAAGGGAAGCGTGTGTGTGTGTGTGTGTGTGTGTGTGTGTGTGGACTTGTTGAGCCTGCTAAAAGATGACAGCAAGAGTCACAGAGGTCGCTGTGCCAGCTGTTAAGGAGAAGGAGCGCTCAAAGAAAAGCAAGAGGCAAAAGGAGTGAAAGAAAAAAAGCATCATAAGTGGGTGTATAGGGAGACAATTAAATGGGACTGAATCAATCTGCTCAACAAAGCAGGACTCCTCATTTCCTCAAAGTACACATTAGTTGAAATGATGTGTGGAGAATGAATGAGAGTACCTAAATGAGAGTTAGCAATCTGTTCCTGATCTCGACTGAATGGCTGTTGGGGATTCAAATCTTTGTGTGTGTGTGTGTGTGTGTGTACACATCCATCTATGGCGGTCTTGGCTACTGGTGCTCAAATGCCATTTTCCCTTTGTTTTTAACCAGCTAAACTGATTTCAAACCTTCACATGTTGGTTAGTCTAGCTGCGAAGACAAACCTACCAAGCACAATCAAAATTTACCAGCATTTGTCTAGTGGGCGTGGCGCTGAGCAGGGGCTGCCAATCACGGTTTGACACACTGACAGTTCATTTCTGACAGTGTTTTGAATTTGACAGCCTACGATCATAGAGTGGAACCAGTTTAATAGATTGGACAGAGGGCAGATCCTATGGCGCTGCAATGAAAAACCCTGTCATGCACTACCAGTGGCAATATGTGAGCATGCACACGCTAACATGTAATTACTGTTTGGATAAAACCTATGATTTATTTACACATGGGTAGGCCAGCTATGTCATGTAGCCATGTGGTAAACACAGTGCTATATTGGAATTATACTATTTTGTCTGGGTACCAATGCAGCATTTCAAATCAGCTATGGGATAAGTGATCGGCCCATCACACTGTTAAAAATGGGACCATCCAGAATTAAAGATGACAAGAGACGATACAAATGAAGGAATTTAAGAGAACCACTGGTGTCCCTGCAGTAGTAAACAGTAGTAAATGTCTCTCTACTTCCATATATACACATATACAGCAAACATATAGAGCTGTAGACGCACTTACTGGGCTCGCTAATGGTCTCATGAATCTGATGTGAATCTCTCTCTCGCTCTCTCTCTCTCTCTCTCCCACACTCACACACACAAATAACCCAAGAGCGGCGTTTAGGCTTAACGTGACAAGAAAGACGCATTTCTGTGAACAGCTTTGTGTGTTGTAACCACGCTTGATGCAAGCTACTGCTATGAACGCAACCTCGCTTTAAGTCTTGGTCCTAACAGGCGTCACATATTATTTACTGTACTTTAAAAACATACAGATGTTCACTGGGACACTTAAAACAGAACTTCAGAGTATCAGAGAAAACACGCCCGGAGATGCATTTAAATAGACGCTGCAGTGTTTATAAGCAGCCCTGCCTGCAACGAGCCCGTATCAGTCTATAAAAACAAGAACCTAGTGAGCGACATACTGTCTGCTACACTGTAAAACAAAAACCACAGAGGAGCAGCGCCAAGTATCATATCTCCACAGGCAAGACCTGCTGTGGAGCAAGAGAATGGAATGCAAACCTCAGGCACACGAGATGAGCAGCGGGGGACAAATGGAGAGGAAAGATAGAAAAATTCAACAGGAAATAGTCAAGTGCTTAGTGAATTATTTATACTCTCTATTGTAGTGGTTAGTTTCCTCTTCTCCTTAGTTATCAACAAGCAACACTATAGACGAGAGCAGGCTGTATCTGTCCAGCAAGCCCAGCTAGTCTACAAGGATGTGAGGGAAGGCAGCAAAGCCCGGTATGGAACGTGGCCCTGGTTAATGGTTGAGTTGAGGAGTAATGGAGGAAGAAGTCCAGTGGTGGGTTTTACAGTTTTCCAGCTGTGCTGTCTGAGTACGTTCAACAAGCAAGACGTAGTGTGTCAAGTGAGCGCAGCCAGTCTGCTTTCCATCTACTGTATTCCACCTGCCAAATGAGTCAATGAGGTACGGTAGATGGTATCTGTGAGGGAAATCAATGTAACAATTAAAACTGACAGATGGAAATACTGTGATTCTGCAGCCACTGATTCCCCATTGATTTTTGAAGTCCTAACATAAATGAAAGAAGGAAGGAAGTTTGAACAAAGTCAGTTTAGATTTAATAATTCCTTGAAGGATTGTATTATTACATTTACAGTTCATTTTATAGATCATCACTCTATTCTTATTGACTATACTAAGACTATTCCATGACCTAGATTTGTCAAGAGTTAATGTTACAAATGTCACATTTTTTACTATCACTCAGGACTTACACTATCAGGACATTTGATTTATATTTAGTGGATCAACAAGCAACCAATTTTGACGTTAAACATTTCACTGGTAGGTAACGCTGGAAATAGTACTCGCCCACTCGCCAGCATTAAGTATTTTTCGTCTCAGGCAAGTCCCATATGAAGATCACCCGCCCGCCAGGCGGCTGCGATGTGCTAAGACGTAAATAGAAATTTAAGGAGGTACTAACTAAACCAATTCCATTGCTGCTATGTCACTAAATGATTGCCATTTAGTGCACCAATCAGACACAGTGGTGTGTCCACCCTGCACTCAGGAGGAAGAATGAGGAATGAGGAGAGTGCTCTTTAAGTGCAACCTAAGAGAGAGAGGGTCTTCCTTTGTGGAGAAATCAGTATAGTGAGGAGCTCAGAACATATGTGTGGACTATTTTTAATTTTTAAAATCCAGAAACTAGTAATACTACTGAAGATAGAATCACGTTAAAAATACCCATATAAATTAATATGGTTGATGTATGTCCATGTCTCTAATCCATCCATCCATTTTACACTTCCAATCTGCTGACGGGTAGCCACCTATGATCGTGGCCACTAAACGTGTATTACTTACAGCCAATTCATATTTTAAAACATTCACCATTTTCACCAAGTGTAAAGCCCCTTGGGCAAATTGTAGGTCGACATCTTTGTTACACGGTCTCTGACATTTAGGATCACTGAATGGAAAAGTCAAACCACGGTAAGACTTGAAAGTGAAGTGACAAGGTGTGTTTTGCCAAAACCGGCATTCATTGTTTTCATAATGTGGGCGTTGTGAAGCCCTTTGAGACCGTGCAACCGTGATTAAAGGCTATACAGATACATTTGAAATGGCTTGAATTCTTGTGCAGGAGAAAATGTGGCATGCCTTTTGTTTATGAAAAAAAAAAGCTTTCAAATAGCACTTAAAACAGTCTTCTTTTCAGTCACCTATACTGTGTGATGTTATGCTCTGAGTTTCTAATTAGATTTTGCATCACGCGCTAGTGTGACTGAGGCTTACTGTCCACTGTACAATCTGCTGCTGTTGGTAATGAATTAGCTAATTAGTCAAACTAAAGTTCTCGTTTCTCGCATCAATTCAAATGAAATCAACAGTGATATTCACCAACTTTGAGGTCAAAAATCTAAATGATTCTATGAAAATGATTCGATGACCTTTTCTGATCATCAAATGTGTAAAATCCTCACTTCCTACCCAAAACCCCAATTATAAATTGGGCTATTCCAATGCATTTTCTACTTCTATCTCTCCCCTTTTACACGGAGCAGAGAAAGCACATGTTCTGTGGTGTGACTGAGCCGTGGCATGCGCTGCATTTGTACAAAGACAAAATAATCGATCATTTACACTTCGACAGCCTAATTAATATAACACATCAAGGTATTGATCTTCAGATATACTTGTGTGTGTATGTGTCACTATTTAATAATTTTCCAGTAGATACTATCTGCCAACAGCAATCAGCAAAATAGACGGTTGTTGCCAAAAACTTTAAAACATGATTCGTGATGTTACTGTTGATTCCCACCTACAATAGACAGAATAGACAGTTCTGCATCAATGCTGTCGTCCACCCATCTATCTTAAAACACATATGCACATGTCTGGAAAGCCGTGCACACATATGTCAATGACTAGTAAAGCAGTCCCATCAGCTATGGGTCATTGGTTAGGTGTAAATATCAATGTGGTGACAGAGACGCACTGCATGCTGGGTTGCATGGGAGCAAAGGGCCTGGACAACCATGGCTAACGGAGCGACAGAGCACAGGCAATCCATAACGCAGATCCATAATACAAAACAGCAAACCAGATCCATAACAACTACTGTAGAGAGAACATGTTTGGCCGTGTGTCTGAGAGGGAAGAGTATCTGTCCTTACGAGCACTAGCTCCATCTGCTCCCAAACCAAACCGCAGAGATGATGCATTGTGCTGATTGGCTGATGATGCACAATGCGTCACTACGGGGGAACTCCTGCTCTAGGGATTATGCACCTATGAATCAAAGGTCACATCTTGAGATAAAACAAGATAACTCGTCTTTAGAGACAAAACATTGTAGATAATAGTATGTCATACTGTGCGATGAAACAACAAAAATCTGTGGTCATGAAAATATCTTTTATTTATTTATTTTTTAAATCATTTTTATGTTGAATAATTCCAAAGCTGTTAATAGTCCATTTGGATGGATGCATTTTTCTTAGGATTAGTGTTGTCACAAAACTAAAATACCAGAACTGTAACAACTAATGAAATCAACTATTGAAAAATTGCAAAAAAACTACTTGGAATGCAATAATCCAAAGTTCATTTCCATTAAAAAAGCTTTAAAGGTACTTTTGAAAGGAGGGAACTGAAAAGACAAATAAGTGTAGGACCACTGTAGGACCGTTGCACAGCTAGCTTTACCAAAGCAACCCATTAATCAAAACATGTTTTATCAGAAGATGGAGGGGGGGGGGGCTCTGATGTTTCAAATTAAAATGAAAAAAATTGCAATTTTCTACAGTGTTCCACCCCTATTTAGCGCCATACTCAAATACTCAAACTTTAATGTTTGTTCTTGTCAAACTTTAATTGTTAATGGACTGGATCGCAAATTCCTGTTTCCTTTTTTTGATATATTGGCCCAGACAAAGATGAGCCCGATACTGATGGTCAGTATCAGATTGGTGCAGTCCATTTTGGATCACTACAACATTTGACTCCAGAGCCGGCTTCTAGTCGGTGCCAAATGTAGGCCCATAGCTTGGAAGGTGGTGCTGAGGAAGAGGGAGGGACCATTAGGCCTGTGTATTGTGTAGCGACATAAACATTTACAAGTCTCTTGCCTCAATGCCTCCTCTGTTTAGCTATGAAGCCAACAAAAGTCCTTCTTGCATAGCTCTCTCTGTCCAGAGTTTACACCATCCTTTCTGCCATCTATATTCCCCTGTGCCACTCTCTGTGTGGGGGGGGGGACTGTGGTTTCTCACTAGTGGTGTGTTGATTATACGGGCGAGTGGTGCTAGGCTGTGGAGGCGTTAGGTCTACCACTCAGACATGCTACTACTACAGCTACACCATGGTAGCCCTGAAGACAGTAAGACAACAAGGCACACGGCGCCCCTTAAATCTTTTCTGTTTTCGCTTCTCCCTCTCTTGCATATACAGACGGGTTCACACTCACTCACACACACACACACACACACACACACACACACACACACACACACACACACACACACACACACACACACACACACACTCACACACACACACACAGATAGCAGTGACTACAGCTTCTGAGAGAACTGCCTAGCCCTACGAACTAAAGCTCTGCCTGTCAGACAGTCCTGCATATTCAACCAGCTTCCCTCCTGAGCCAACAGACCATTTATATGCAAGGATGGAATAAAACCCCAGCCCATCAGTCGTGCTCCTTAGGCCTATTTCACTACCCTGCTAGTAACATAGGAACCATTGAGCCTTGTTATTAGATGTAAGCAACATCCTCCACTATGCACCCATGTGAAATGTTCTGACATAAAATCTTTGTTCAATGTTGCTTTCTCAAAATGTTTTACACTGTTGGTAACAACAGTATTGGTTTTTATGCCAGCATTACATGCATCTAAATTCTCAGTGATGTTTAGTTATAGTGTGGATTAGTTACATGTAGGATCTTGACCATCACAATCTTACAGTTTACTACTGAATCAGACACCTTGCCTTAGTTGTAGACTGTGTGTGACCTTCAGGGGATTATGAAGATTCAGAATATCCTCATCCTCTTGCAGTAGACGTGACGCTTGGTGGATTCAATCTGGGTCGAGGTCTGATAGTGGGCATGGAGTGGCCAATGGGACTAGTTAATGGGAACACTTGGCACACCAGTTCAGTGGCGTAGTATTGAGAGGCATGAAGGGAGCCCTGAGGGCTAGGTCATTCAATTGTCCCTTATACAACACACACATACACAAACACAATACACAAGCGTGCGCACATGCATCCACTTGCAGACGGACACAAATGAGTATACAAAGCCTCTCTCTAAACTATTCATCCACAAGGCATGGTAGCTGAGAGAATGACACAGGCCCTAGTTTTCAACAACAACCTGAAAAACAAAAGGAACATAGGTCCATAGTCTGCTCCTATTCTGCTTTAGTCAAGAGCACATCAGAGGAAAGCTTTTGATAAAAATAAAAAATAAAAATAAAAAAACCCCACACACACAGTTTGACACGATAACAGAGAGGCTGAGTAAGCAACAAACCACAGTAATGGTTTGACAACGACAAGGTGTTACCATACGTCACCCTCTGCCCACTCAATAATATCCCCTATCCCATATCTTCCTCTTCCACTCATCTATGCTCTTATCTCAAAGTAAAAAAAACCCTACCTTTATAGTTACCTTTCAATTTTCTTATTTTTTAGCTGTCTTACTCCCAGCCGTGCTCTCTTACATCACAGGGTCACAGCAATCGTATCCCGGTACTACAACGTTGTAATTGGTAGCGTATAATGTTGGAGAGGAATTGATGCTTAGTCCCCTGTTGCACTCATTTTCAGTCACTCTGGATAAAAGGTTAAGCGAAATGTAACACTTCTAACTGGGGGGAGTCGGTGCTCCTTTGAAGAACAGACACCGGGAGACTGTGATTCTGCTAGCATGAGGTTAGAGTGTGTGCTGTAGTTAACGCTACAATAATGAATGAGTCTACACACACCTTTCAGTGTGGTACGGTCCAGTTACACTGTTACACTGGAGGGCAGGTCATGCCCATGTGAGGTGGAGGGTTGGGAGTGGGAATGACACACACACACACACACACCCTGGGTACCCCTCCTGTTCCTTCCCCCCTGACGCCGAGGCCAGTGGCACAGTTTCCTGTCCCTTGTCTCCCTCACTCAGAACCGCTCGCTCTTTTCTGGACACACACACACACACACACACACACACACACACACACACACACACACACACACACACACTGTGCCACACAACCACCCAACACAAACATGCTCACAGCTCGGTCTCATCCTTGAAGTGACCTGGCTACGGTAGTTTACTGCATGTTTCAGCGTTCCATTTAAAGCATGCCTTCTGAGCTGACTGAGAGCAGGCAGCAGGTTCACCTGGGGTGAAACAAATAGGCTAAGGAGCCACAACGTGCTATAAATACCCAGCCTAACTGTCAGTATCTTGAACATCAAGCAGCAGCAGATCAGAGACAGTGAGACAGCTAAAAAACCTTCTGATCTACAGAGACGAATTCAGAGTTCCCAGTCAACGGCAGCTGTTTGGCGAGAGAGTAAGAGGCAAACAGGCGCTATAAAGCTCTTGAGATAGGAGACTGATGCTACACACAGCAGACAAACTGCCACAAGAGGACCAATCACTTCAGTGCCTGAGTACAAGACAGAGAAGCATAAGCAGCAGTGTTCTTGTGAGTAAATGGCCTTAAGCAGAGAGGAGTGGTGCCACTCTCCCGATGCTGGAGTGGTACAAAGCTGTGCTTGTCTGCACAGCAGGCCTGTCCCCTTGATAATCTGTGTACAGCCACTGCACAGGACAGGCTTGATAGTCATATCACAAATATATCTAATCAATTAACCTCAGGGAGACTTCCATCTCTAATCCATTGATTCAAACTAAATGCAAGGCATTGCAATTATGTTGCACAGCTTCTTACAAAACTGAATTTCCAGGCCAATGGATATGTAGGCCCCATGAAATCCATTTACATTTACATGTTATTGTATTAATAACTTCTCTCTGACACATCTAAACAAGGAAAAAACATTTCATACAACAGAGTAGTGGCGACAATAGCCTCTATCTACAAGGTCACCAGATGAATGTCCAGACACATATATGTAACATTTCCAACACACAGCCCTTGATCTAGGCAGCCCCACTGCAATGACCACTTCTACTGACCACCTTAAATAAAACATGTCCTGCTAGGTTTTGGTCATCGGTGATGGAAGTTCAAGACAATAAAGTCATGGCAACATTCAGACCAATTCTGATTTAGGAAAGTACATGTTTGAATGACTAAGCCCTCTCTTTCTCCATTCACTCTCGACACCCAGGCTGAAACCCACTGGCTGCTAAGTGGGTAACCAAGTTCTTTGTAAACTATTTGTGGAATGCAGTTCAGATAGATAGACCTCCTAAACCAAGCTGGTATTTGCTTAAGAAAATAATAAAAAATACAGCCGTCTGCCATATTAGTAAATGTATTCTAAACAAACATTTTGGATGGAACAACCTATCTCTAATGTTTAAGGTTTTGGTTTGAGTATTTGTTTGTAATCTCTGATTGGTGACCAACATGTATGTTGTGTGTCTTTCGGTTCTTTCTGTTCTTTTAGCTGTTTAGTTAGTTGTTTGTTTTGCTGTATTGTTTATTTATTTGTATTCCAGATTTATTCTTTTATATATATATTATCAACACTTGTAAAGTATTGTTGACTATTTTGTGTGTTCAAAATCCAATAAGCAAATCTGAAAAAAAAAAAAATGTGTTTTGGTTTGTGAAGAAACATCAGGCTATTTTTGATTCAGTTCATGACCATACTGAACTTTCACTACTAAAATAAAACAAATTACTACGCTATGCTCAAAACTGAGCCTTATTTCCTAAATTATTATTGGCAGTTTAACTTGAGCGCTAGTGTACAGAGTTTGACTGACTGTTACCTGGTGTCATTTTGTTTTTCCAAATCATTTGGATAACAAAGACAGAGTCTGTACAGTCGATACAACACACCTGTGGCAATCACATACTGTATAATTTGCAGTTTATTTGAATGTGAACGTTGGTGCAAATGAGTGAGTCTAGAAAGATCTTGCTCTTTGAGTCTGAGTAACACCAAAACTGCTCAATAAACAACAGACGTGGTTTTTTGTTTTTAACCACACAGTGAAGACGTTTGATAGCACGCAGGGATAGGGCAATGAAGTGTCTCACCCTGATTCATTTCAATTTGGTGCTTCAAGACCAGAGCAGAGAGAATACAATCTTTAATTCAGAGTTTTTTGTTAGAAAGATATTTCATCATTACTGTGTCTCTGGAGGACTGTTTTCTGTTTGACCTCCTCAGACCAGGAAAAGCCAATTGAGGAAGTCAACTTGACTCATGTCATGTTGGCTAAATATGTGTTACATATTTACATAAATTCTATTTATAAACAAATATTCTGCAATTCCGGCGGAGGAGAGAAGACGCAACTGCATTTGCCATGACAATGATGACTTATTTGCAGACAGTGTCAGCTTCTCTCTCCATTCTTGATTTAGACTGGCATCGGAAACTGGCAGTGACTGAGGGACATCCCCTTCATTGTGTGCCCTCTTCCCCCCCACACACACACACACACACACAACATGAAACCCTTTCCCAAAAGGTCTGAACCTCCACATTCCGCCAACCTTTCACATCCTCACATGTCGTGTTCAGTCACCATGGCCACTATTTCTGCCTCTCTCCCTGCTGCTCACTTTACTTTGTCTACTTAGACATTACATGCACGCAGGTTAGATAGTCAGTCAGGCCTACATTATATGGGGACAAATCTGAAAAAAAAAAAGGAAAAAAAAGAGTAGGGCTTCATATTGCATGTATAGTGCCACTGGTCTAGTTTCAAGCTGTAATATGTGTGCAATGGAAGAACTGAAATAATGTGTAATTGCTCAGCTTCATAGGAGACATTTGAAATTACAGTATTTGTCCAATAGTGATGTTGAGCTTAATGGCGGAGTGAATAGACAGAGCTATGAATCTGATAGTGAATAGTAGCCTAACTGATTCTTCAACCAGGACGTCTAAGCATTACGGCACGTATAAAAATTAAGTGGCACAAGAGAAAGTAGAATTAATATATATATATAATTAAGATCTGCTAAATGACTCTTTTTGCACTAAAAGCAATTCTTTCAGACAGCTGAATGAAAGGCTTGCTCAAACCTATGTTTATAATTGAGTCTTGATGGCCTATGTTAATATTTGAAGGCCAAACAAAGGACGTCTGAGAGAGTAGCATTTGATCCTTTGTCCAGGCAAAAACCTGTTTCAAAGGTGTATGACAAACTTATTACAATGTCTTTTGTACCCAATATAGCACAGCTATTAGCTATTATGATGGGCAGAGTATTGTTTTTTGCCCTCTTGCAGATTATATAGCCTATTATGCTCACAAAAATTCAGTTTCTGTGCCTACACTTCACACAAATGCATTCAAAAACTTTGAAAAAGTTTGAAAGTTTTATGAATCCACACTGCTGCATAGATTGGCATCAGACAACTGTGCTTAGATGACCCATCTAATATTTTGAGAACAATTAGTAAAGCTATTGCACAATATCCAACTGTGCTGTAAGACTGTCATGTTCTAAGCAGTAGTAGCATCCCTGCTGCATGGCCAACTGTGGATGGACTGAGACCACTACTAGTCCATCTGTTTGAAAGACGCATTACTCACTCCACCCATCTCTAATTAGCCCCATCATCACAGCTAAGGAGACTGGCCTGGGCAGGGTAGACAGACAAGATGCACGCACCAGCACAAACATTGACTCTCACTGCCTGCTGGGCCTAAATGCACAGATTCATTAGGCTTAGCACACCACAGACGGCATGTTTTCAAAACAAGGTATTATGGCACTCGGCACTGTGTAATTACACAATGATGGACTCAACTACCTTAATTATGGAGCCTTTCTGTACTAGTGGCTCACCAGGGTGGCTCCGCTCACACTGCTTAACAGGCGAAGGAGGCAGCTCGTTGGAAACATTAATAACTCAAACACACTTAATCCCAACACGTGGGTCAACTAACAGGCTCAACTACCATGGTGAAGTGTCTAGCAGACTAACATCAAATAATACAACACCACGGATTAAACGGGTGCACATTGCACACTTTTTGGATTGCATAACCTGGATCAAGACCAAAGCTCCCAGACATGCTGGTGGATCCTCACCTCATGAGGCATGGATAAGATTAGCTATGGCTACTGTCTACTAGCTTTGGAGGTAGCAGGGCAGGCAGGCAGGCAGTCTGTGTGGGAAGGCTGTGGCCAAGCAGAGCAGCCTCCCTCTGGCTGGGTCCACCCAAGACTTCAGCAGAGCAAATGAGCACCTTCCAAAAAGCCACACGACACAAAAAGCACAGCGAGGAATGTCCCCTGCGTTTCATTCTGCTCGTGTGCCTATTTTACTTTACATAAAAGCTCCAAAACTGGGAACAGTTCGCAATAGCAGTCTTGAAGAAAGAAACGCACGTCCAAAAAAGAACAATGCAAGTAGGCATTTATTTAACACATGAAAAGGCCTGGGGTGCAAATGATGGCACGTTTGAATGCGTCTATTCGAGACAACCTGCAAGTCAAACAGAGCCCTCTGCTTAAGAATAGTATCTTTCCAATAAATAAATAAATAAATAAATAAATTCTGGCCTGTTCATGAATGAGACTGTCAAACTCAAAAGATGCATAGATCACGACTGCAGGTAAAGATAAACTATAAATTACTGATTACAGCCTGATCCCTCATTATTTCATCTGTGATATCTGACTAGTTCACTTTGAGTTTTAATCATGCAGAGACTACAGAATATCAATAAAGATGATGTCCAGTTTCTTTCCCATTCATCACAACCACCTAAAATAGATAAACAGTGGCTTGCATTAAGATATTGCGTAAGCCTGTGTTCCCAGCCCCCAGTTTACCCAGTAGCAATGGGGCTGTTGTCAGGAGAATATTAAGAAAACAACATAAGGCAGCATGCTAGTATCAGGAGGTGGATATTTTACCTGAGTCTTCATCTAGATCCCCCTGTAGAGAGGAGTCTGTATCCTCCAAGGAGGCCTGGCTCCTCCAGCCTATGTTTCCCATCCAAGAGGCCTGAGTCCACACAGCTACTGGTCCAGGGGTTATGGCTGGCTAGGTAGACACCACTGCCCAACAACTGTTTACAGTTGGCTCTACAAGTGCTATAATTCTGCTACTGATGGTTGCAGTTTTTGTATACTGACTTGGTGGTCAGACTGATCATTTTCACAGCGATCGCTCAGCTGCACTGGTGAGAGTTAGTCACAAACTAACTTGTCCTCATGATCATTTTAACTTGACTCACCCACACAAAACAACACTTAAGAGGAAAAATCCACAAATAGCTCTGAAAGAAGAAAAAATAATGCGCTTTTCCCCCAATCAGACAAGTGAAGAGCTCTTGTAAATGTCTGTAAAATACGACTAGCGTCACATAATCCTGGGCAGTAGTTCTGAGTGAAGCGGTCTAAGCTGTCATCAGTGGTCATGGAGAGGGTCCAGCCCGCAGTTATCTGGATCGGAGATGTACTGAACAGTCACGAGGAGATGAACAGGCCACCAGGAGGATAGATCACCTGCTCAGTGGCAGGTAGGCTGACACACAGCACTGAGATCAGGTGCGCCATCATCAGATCGGAACAACCCCTCAGAGAAAGAAGTCTCAAGGACAAAGATGAAAACAAAGAGATGAATAAGGTCTGAAGAGGGAGGTCCTATTGAATGAAAACGAGGCAAACTGCAAAGAGTAACTTGTTTAAAATCTGGATTTGCTTCTTTAGTTCCTTGTAAAATGTTGCCTGGAGAACCCAACAATATTAAAAAACCTCCTCAGCCTTGAAAATATTCCTGTGAGAGCCCATTTCCAGTCAATATCCAGTGGCTAGTCATTGTCCAACATGTACTCCAGGCATCTTTCTCCCAAATTCTCCCTCTCTGTAGAGGGCTCGATTCCCACCAGTGCTCTACCTCTCTCCACCCTCTTTCCTTCTTTCCCCCAAACCCTTTCCCTCCCTCTATGCACTCCCATGCACAGCACACACACAACACTAATTACAACACAGCTAAACCTATATGGGAACAGCAAGCCTCTCATTCTGTGGGAAAGGCAGGGTGAAATGCTCGCTGCCATCAAACCTCAAAATTGCAGCATGTCAAACCAAGACCCAAAGCTTGCCCTGTGCAACAGCGGGATCACTCATCAGTAAAGAGGGTAAACCTAATCTACTGGGAAACCCTCTTGTAATCACAACAGCTACTTTAGGCCTTCATAGTTCATAGCACTGGTGACTAAGGTATGTGGGCCTGCTACGTTTATATGACAGACAAGGAGCTAGTTCAGTCTGAAACTGTGTAGTAACCACTTACGAAACACAAAGCCATCAAATTGACTTACACTTATGTGTTAACTCTCGGAATGCTTAAGAGTAAACTCTCGGCATTATGGCTAACCCTTTCAAAGTCAAACACAGATACACACTCACGCAGAGCTATGCTGGGGGGCGGGGAGGCTAAAATAAGGAACTGAAGGATCAGTTCAGCCGTGTTTGGCTACTACCATTGACTGTCCAGTTACAGAGGAATATAAACAACTGTGCTTCTCTGGTGGAGTTGGGACAGTGTTATAACACGGCGTGACATTTATCCAGGCGGACAAAATGATGGTAAAGTTACTTCACTACTGTCAAGTGTGTTAGATACTCCTGTAACACCTAGAATACTCAGAGGATCTTGACCTATTTCTTTGACAGCCCACTCCAGACAAAAGCAATGTAACAGTTAACAGCAATATATCCATGTATATGCAACAGAAGCGAACAGAAGTCACGGTTTGTACGTACCTCGGTTTTGGGGTCACGGTTCAGTACGCTTTTTTTTTTGGTCCCAAAAAACAGAAATCCCTTGTAGAACAGGACTTAAGGAGTGAGCACCGGATCATTTTAGATGCTGAAGATACAAACGAGGCGGACAAAAGGTGCCTCTGGTATATCATCATAAACAAAATAAAACATGTGTGACTTGGCCACGCAATCCTGGGTATGATTTTTGAGTCCCGCCAAAGCTTATACCAATTTTCATGAAAACATACATTTCATTATGTGTGATACACATAGTGGAGGAATTTGAAACCAGTTTGGCTTGAGGAAGAGATCAATCATAGAAAACAAGTATTATTTGCAGTTATTTACACGAATGTATCCCAGTTAATGTGTCATTAAATTTGAGCTTTTTTCAAATGTTTATTAATATAACTCAAATCGATGACAAGTTTATTTTTGTCTGCCCCGGCCCAAAGATCATGCAGGCAGACAAGATATGCATCTCTTGTTTCCGGATGTTGACTCTTTGTCTTAGCACTTAAGAGTATAGATGACAGGAACTTGATTCATCAGATCATATATTTAGTTAGTTTTTATTTTGCACACCATCCTGATGCTGTAATCCATACTTTCATTCATACAATTTCATTTCACACGTTCTAGCATTGAACTTGTTGGTAGAGAATGTTAATATTATTCTCTTTTGCGACATTCTTGTTTGTATTGTATTTTTGCTGGTCCGTCCTTATTTCGGCACACATCCAATGCACTTAGCAGCACTTATTTCAATAAATTGTCAACTTGTAAAATTGGTTTTCGATGCTCACTACTGCCTCCAATTGTGTCTTTTGACCCTGAAAGAGAGAACTCCACACGGGTACGTGTTCACATGTACAGAATTGAGGGTGGCGAAACTGGAGGTTTTTTATAACACACACTGTGTACATGTAGACATATAGACGCAGCCCCCCCCCCCCCCCCCCTTTCTGGGTCCATTTTAATCAGAGCCCAGACAGTGTACTAATAACAGACACAAAGATAACAAGCATATAAACATATACTGACAAAAGAAACACACAGCAACACAGTTTCAATCTCCCTCTGCCAAGTTAATTTTCTCACTGTGGAAGGAAAGCGTTGGGATGTGAGATTGGCTTCCTGCTGTTGTTAGGTTTTGGGCTACACCACCACAGGCATAGCATTTGTTTCTGTGTTACTGTTGGAGCCGTCTCGGTGACAGAGAAGGATGTGTCTATGTGTGTGTGTGCGTATACGAGGATTGGGGGTCAGAACCACCCTCTAGACTCCCTCGGAGGTGACATTTCTGTGAGATGCACAGAGTGGAGGAGCAACTTCTAAACAGATGACACTGTGACAGTCTTTACCCTGCAAAGTCCATGAGCTGATGACAGTATGACCCTGTATCCATGGTGACGAGGCAGCGTTTTGATGCAGCCAGTGACTTCACAGCAAACACTGTGTGTGCAGTGGAAATCTCCATGCTACATCCTTAAAGCAAAATTGTAAACATTGCACCTAATTATGTCATATCACTATTTAAACATTAAGCCAAGATCTATGTTTATGTGTATGCGTTCCTACGTACTGGTGTGAACTTTAATAAATTAGTTTGCTTTCTCCAAATCTTTTCCCACCTTATGTTCTCCTGGAGGAAGTAGTGAATTCATCTCCCTCTGTAAAGCTCTATAACTGGCCATTTTTCTGTTGAGCATCCAGCCTAAGCCCACACAGACAACAGACAATCTCCTTTCAACACTGTCTCTTTCCTCCAAGCTTTACCCTCTCTCTGGGGAAAAAGCTTAACCTAGCCGTCTTCCCAAGCTCTGTCTGCTGCAGACACATCCAGCCCTACTGCTTCAGTCAGTTTTTCAACACTACCATGAAGTCCTGGCCTCGCCCCTCTTCCTCTTTCCAGTTCACTGGCATCCAGCATAGTGTCTGTCCTCCGGGGACGTATCTGGGATCGATGGGTACATGTGGAACAGAGCAATGGAACAGAGCAGACAACTGGCTAAGAACTGACCCAGTAAACAACCAGGACGCCCCAGGAGACAGACCCATATTCAGTGCACCTATGCAGAGAGAAGGGGAACTAGATGAGCTGTAGTCTATGTCTGCTTTTAAATGGCCGATAAAACAATGTCAATTTAAAACTATACTATACAGTGCCTACACTTTTATTCAGACATGATCATATGTTGCCATCAGTCGGCAAGGCACGCTCTCATATACACAAGGCATCGGAAACTTTTACGTCTATGTAGAGAAGGATGACTTAGCTAGTGGTGGATGACACTCCCTCCCCGCCTGCTGCTAGGAGCTGATTGTGTGTGTGCATTTACTGCAGGCATCACCGAACAGGACTGTGAAGCGAAGCGGGGAGACAGCTGGTGGGGTGGGATGCAAGTCTAGCTGGCGGGGATTAAGTTTCCTTCCAAAAGCATACCCAGACCACCCTCTGTTTCCTCCCCTTACTCAATGCATTCTGCATTACTTTGACCGTCTTTAATGCTGTATACAAAATAAGCGGCTTCATGCCAAAGAGACGCAACAAATGTCAAACCAAACCAAATATGCCACGTGCACAATGTGGAAATCAGTGCGCGCGCGCGCACATACACACAGGCTTCTTGGGCGTGAACGCATTACAACTCCAGCGCTCTAGGTAACAACTAGCTAACGTTATTGCTAGCCAGTGCAAAGCTAACCTTTAGCTGTTGTTAGCTACCGTTACTAACCCTCTCAGCTAACATTATGTTTGCCAGCTATGAAGTGGTAAGTTAACTTAGCCAACAAGCGCCACATGCTCATTTATTTATTTGACATAAAATATTGTCTTCCCAGGTGTCTAGACAACCTCTGTTGTTGATTGTTAGCGTTGGTAAATGATATCAAACAATAAAACAACGACATATTTAACTATCGATGGGTTACGCTAACGAGTTAGTGTGATTGATGCAAGGCATGTCGGCAAACTACCATACACAGAATACGAGAAAATATAAAAGGTCATTTGATAAGTTAACCAAGCCACGGCAACTAGCTCGCTAAACTAATGAAAAAGTAAACGTTAACGGGTCAGTTGACCACCTAGCTTTGGTCAGCCTGATGAAACGCCACGGGAAACCCATTTGTTCGAAGGGGTAACGTTAGCTAACACCAGCTAGCTATTGCGGTGACGCTCTCGGTGAACTGGATAGTCGGGAAAAAAACACTCCATTAAGGCCAAATTTGACCACTATTCAAATCTAACATGTTAGTTTAACGTCATCTGGAGCCCCACCGAGCTTAATATTATGGTCCATGAACCCCACATTTGTTCCATCCATGCCCCGTGTGAGAGATACCGTTATAACGGTAACCCCAAGTGGAGCAGTGTGGAGTCTAGCCGGGCAGGACTTACCTTGCTTGCTCTCTATTTTCCCCGACATTTTCGTAGCCAGCAGCAGTGATTCCACTCGCAGTTCAACAAAACGTTAGCTAGCCAGCTACAAACGAGCCTCGCTGTATGACTCCTCCGATTATTCCCTCATTTTCGATATACTGTTGTGTCCATGAGATGATTTCGCTGGGGCTAAGGCAATAGATTTATGGGCCACATACATTGGAACGGTGAAAAACTGTCTCAGTCCGTCTCCGGGTGATTTTCTCTGGATACACACATACACACACACAGAGACCAGTGTCTTGAACCTAGACTCGGGCAGGGTGCCCTGATCCAGTACAACAGCGGCCCCTTGCGTGAGGAATTAGCTATACCAATCTGTCAACAAGAGGATGGGTGGGTTTCTGTTACAATTAAAAGAGCTGTAAACAACCCATACTAACGTCTGCTTTTGTCTGTGTGTAGGAGTGGATAGATGGGTGGTGGGTTGGGGTGGGCTAGGCAGCACTTTGGGGACTAAGCTCAAGGAAAGCTCACACACCAGAATATTGTTGCACAGACTGAGTCACAAACCCTGTTCTTAAGTCTTCTAAATGACTTAAATTTAAGATATAGTAAGTATAATAATAAATACAGTATAATGCATAATAAAGTATAATGCAACACATGAGGATTATTGCAAACTGTGTAACATGACAATTTTGTCTTGGTGAAATGTTCAGACCACATTGCACCTCTCTTGTACCTTCTTGGTCCTTCTTTAGTTCCTCTCAAACCATCCACTCGTCCCAATAATGCAATATATTTTGTTATGTATGGCAATCCTGGCTTCATGGAAAGCTGCAAAATGATTATTTCTTGAAGAAATCAAAACCGCCAAAAATAAAAGTGAAATAAAATAAAATATAGGGGCATCCTGGTGGCTCGGTGGTCATGCACATACCATGTAACTGCGACATCTTGGCTTCGAATGTGGCCTGGGACTTTTGTCGCATTTCACCCCCCCCCCCCCCCCCCCTCCCAATCCTTCCTGTCTCTCTCTCCTGTAGCTATCAAATGAAGGCAACATCTGAAAGAAAAAAACCAATAAATATTGATTGTGCCTGTACAGTTGGGAAATTCCCATGTTATGGATGCCACATTTAGTGCTTAAAATAACTGACACATAGTTCAGACAAATAATGCTGACTCTGTTACTGTCCGTAGCTCATTAAGGCCAACTCAGCAAATTTCAGAAACCTTATTGGGTTCCCACAAACACATTAACAATGCTATTACAGTGTACAGGAAAGAAAGCCATCACCCATAGACTAAAGGGACTATCCCAGCTTGAAATGTCCCTCTTAGCAGTTCAGAAACTGAATTGTATCAGCAAACAGCTTAACTATGTAAAACAATTATAGAAAGGAGCTGATGATGCTGGGTAACACCTCTGCTGCCATAGCTATGCCACTGTATCATAATCATGCCAGGGCCAGGCTTCTCTTTTTGGTTGCATCAGAAGTTCTCTTTGTGGCCTGCTGTTGCTGCAGACCACAAATCCCTAACCCTCTGACTAAACTCGTTGTGGATGTGGCTACAGCACATCCACACCACTCAACTTCCACAAGGTGTACACTAGCTTTCCAGTCTCACTGTTCAGCCGCAACAGCTAGATCAGTGTATCTTAGCTTCTTCCTTCCATATGCCTCATTTACTGTGTCTTCTCATGGCAGAGTGAGTTGTACAAAGTAAACAGACTGCTGAGTGTTGGACCACAACACCATGTTAAGTCTCAGGCTGGAGCTGACTGTCTCTGGTGGGACTATAAATTGCTGGCAATGTGTGCTTGCATTTGTGAATCCCTAGCCTCCCTTAGCTTGCCAAACTTGTGCATACTCAGCAATGATTCTTTCCTGTCTTGTTCACCTTCATGTACAAGTCTCATGCATTCTTTCTCCAAACAGGTAACAAATCAATGTTTTCCTTTCAGTATATGTATATTTCTATTTCTGAATGCAGAGAACATACAGGCTCTTCAGCTAGCCACTTGTTGAGCCTTTTGGGTGATAACGGCACATCTAGGTTGTTCCAGTAAGTTTTCCTAGGCACCCATATTCCAAAGTTCTTTCCAACTAAACCTCTTTTTCTCTGCGTCTTCCAAGTTCATCCATTGTCCCTGCTTAGCTGGAGAAAATGCTTTGGCACACTGTGCAGCTTCCTCCTGGCAATGTGTTCACTCACCTACCAACATGTTTTTTTCTGAGGGTGTTGTCTTTATATTTCCTAACCTGTAAAATGAAGAACAAACCCTTTGAAAAAGCCCGGCTAATAAATCAACTCAGGCAATGAACCCTTTCGGTCCCCTTCGTAAAAAGGCTTATAAGGAAGTCCCAGTTTTGCCCTTTGCCCTTAACACACACACAATATCACACACCGCCCTGCTGTCCTGTCTCGCCATGTTATCTTATATCTGCATTTTCTTTCTTTTTGTTTGTTTGTACCAGTGAATGTATTGCTCAATAAATAAATAAAAAACGTGTGAAAAAAAACATACATGTTTGTGAATGAAATAGTAAAAGTAAGTTTAAAATACTGAACTTTGAAATAAGTTGAAAATTTGTTATCTGGATATCTTTTATCTGGAAATTTGAGGTTGATTTTTATATAGAATTGCGCGTTCCATGTATTGCAAGGCAGTATACAGTTTAAATGATGATGGAGAGCCCCCTGTTGGACACATTGGAAACTTGACTCTCAGAATATGGCTGTTTTGTAGTTCAGTTTACCACCTATTTACTTTTTATTATTTACCTTTTTTTCCCTCTCAATGTCCGTGTATTATGAAAGGAAAAAGAAAGGAAAGCAAAGAGAAGGAAGTGGCTAGTCACTCCTGGCTAGTCAGGAGCAACCATCCAGATCCTGTCTCTGGCATTTCAAGAAGCAAGCATGCCTTCTCTTATTATGAATTATTGATCTGACTGGCAGAATGATCTATATTCTCTGAGTGATCTGGGTCATACACTCATGATGCAGAGCAAGAGACATGTATTAAAAGACTCAGAAAGGCATTTCATCATATATTGTAAAAGACTATTTTCATGCCACGTGAGGCTTACTTTTTACTCAAATGTATTTGATCAGTTATCAGGTGGAGTCCTTAACAGTCAAGGGTGCATATTTACACTGTCTTTCATTATGCCTGATCCCTTGTGCTCTTGCTTGCACAGCAGAAACCACACCCATATAACAAGTGTGAAGTGCTTGGTGTGTGTGTGTCTAAGTGTGTTAGTGAGTGAGGCGAGAGCGGGGGTGGTGGTGGTGGTGGGTGGGTTCGTGGAATGCTTTCCCTGGAGCTATGGTAAAGTCACAGAGGGAAAACAATCGACTCTTTAGCAATGGCAACTTGTCAGGACAGGATAGTGCTCACCACACAGCCAGGGTGTTTTGAATCTCTCAGATTTCGTTGTTATGCTAGCTCCGGTCTGTCAGAAGCGTGGTTCGAAACAGCCCAGCAGTTGTCTGACTCAAAGGTCATTTACAGAAATCTATTTATTGGCTCCCTCGTTGTCTCCACAAAGCATTTTGCACTGCCACCCATTCTGTCATTAAAGAGAGTGTTAGCTCTTAACAGGAGGTGAGATGAAAAGATATGCTATTATGGCATACTGGACTAGACAACGAGGACACTTTTACTTGGATTTATTGAATGTCTGCTACAGGAGTGACTTCAATCAGTCTGTCATATGATTGATTTGCGTCAGTTGTCATGTCAATCTGTAGTTTCATTTTGTCATTCAAAATCAGAGGAATCATTCACTTGAAACACAGCTCTTTGCTGCTATCTATTGGCTGCATAGCACAGTACATCCCAAAGACTGTCATTCTACTATGTGCCACATAGTGGTGCTCAGGAACTATTGATAATGTGTGTGTCCTCAAACCGAATTTTAAGTGCTGGTGGAAGAAACTGCTAATGAAATGTAAGAGAGCCATTAATCTGACAACTGCAATAGTGAAATTGATTTACTTCATTGAAACAAAATTCAGGTGACAGCAGAAATTCAGATTATTAAAATATGACTAGGCCTACAATGAAAAGCAGTAGAAGGAAATCTAACCTAAACTTTCTATACTTTATAAATTGTTATATTTATTCTCCCAAATTCAAACATATTACAATAGCTAGGCTATCTTACTGATGAAGTAGGGGAAGATTTGAGATGCTGCTTTCCTGTGGTATATGGCATTCAGATCAAAGCAACAATCAATCCATCACCACGATCAAATATTCAGAACTGTGTACAATGAATGTGGACATATTCACACTGGGCTTAGCATGTGATCGGCTCTAGCGTGGGCTGGAGATGGTTTATGGCAGACTAGATTACAGCAGGCTTGATTTCAATAAAGGATGGTCCAGAGCAAAGGTAGGAGAAGTGAGACAATTTAGTTAGTTAGTGGAGAGTTGTCAATGGGAGCTGGGAGAAGAACAGTGTTTGATCTCTCTGGTAGTGGGCGTGTGATGGAGAGCTCAAACACAGTTTAGGGTTCTGTTAACCTTGGCTAGCGGTCGGGGCCCTCTGTCTGTCTCACATCTGAGAGATGGTGAAAGAGGGAGGGGATCAGCGAGGCTTAAACGACTGAATACATTTGAAGAAGGATGGGGAAAAATACCTCCACAACATATGGGGTCCTCTGTCTTTGGCCCCTCCGTGATGACATACCATCGACTGATTTTTCAAAAGTGTTTTTCATGGTGGAATTAAGATGGACGGCTAGAGGTATCAATGCAACACAAGCCAGTGGAGACTGAAGGTGGAGAAGCATCGGACGAAGAGGACAAGATGTCTAGGTCGTAACCTACTCAATACTGCATGAGAGTAGAACACTCTGTCACTGCCACAAACACATAGAGACACACGTGCACAAGGTCAGGAAAAAGTGGGCTGGGGCTGATGACAGGAACCATGGAAAAACAAACACACAGCCACACACACTCTTTCCAATGCACACATTAATTGATGAGTACATGTTAACATGAATGCTTGAGCATGTGCACACACACACTGCACAAACCAACCCTAAGTATTCACACAGTGTCAAAGGTACATAAAGGTTAAAGCAATCTCACATTGGCTTACCCACATATAGGAGAGGGCTCACACAGAACTGTCTGCACACGTTTGCGGATGCGTACACACTCTAACACAGGAATTATTTATGTGCTGAGACAGGCATTGTTGTACTGCTCTTTGGAGCGCTACAGGGCGGCGGCCCTGGCTTTTGGAAAGCACAGCTGCTTGCCTTTTCAAGATCGTTCTGTCCTATCACCATGACAGTGAAGGTCTCACTCCCTCGCTTCTCTCTCTCTCTCTTTTTTTCCTCCCTTGCTCGCTCTTTATTTTTCTCCATGGAGTGTTCAAACGGCAGGGTCAACCTGTCTTCATGGTGGGACCCACCACTTCGCTGTGCCAGTCCTTCCAGTGCTCCTGATTGACATTTAGCACTGAGGCCAGAGTAAAGCGGGCCAAAGAGCATGAAATGATACTGACCACAGGGGTGCACAGTGAGCTTGACCACTCCCTATCTCACACCTCTCTCCATTAGCCAGTAGAGTCCCTAGGGCCTGCGGGTGCCCTCAGCCTGAGAGGTGAGTTCACGGTCAGGGGTGTGAAGGCACAAAGAGCTAGGGGTAAGTAGGCCACCTCTGTGATGTAGCAACAGGGAACAATGGTACTACTTTAGATTACCATCTTAGCAGTAGGCCTCAGCTTCCTTTCCACTTGTTTAGAGCTAAATGTCATCCTTCCATCCTTTCTTTTATCCTGCTCAGCAGGTCAGACACATGTAATAAGCATCTGATGGTATACCTTATTTTTCCTGTGCACAATGTGACATCGTTCTTTGGGTTTATCTTCCTTCCTTCCTTCCTTCAATGTTACTTCGCTGTGACATGGCTCATGCTCAATATACGGCGTTTTGTGTAATAAACATGTTTTTATTAGTAGACATGGCAGTTCAGCAGGATGCATCTCTGCCCAGCAACACCAGTTCAGTCCAGTTTGCACAGGAGCATGTTGGTTGAAGTACAGAATGAGACAGTGTGGTCTTTGGGTGTCACAGTGATGCTGATTGAGTTAATGCCAACTTCTGGGTAAGGGGGTTGCTGTGCTACTCACCTAGAGAAGTCTGCCAACTTGGCCAGACTGCCCAACTATCCATCTCACAATCCACACAAGGGCCATTTAACAGGCTCAGTGATTAAGGCTGTGATTAACTGAATTAGGTTTGTAAGGCCTAAAGCTAAAGCTGCCTTACCAAGTCTTGGATGGAATAAGACATAGAATCTGTGGGGATGAGAAGAGACCACACACACACACACACCACATACCTTTATTTATTTTGATTATTATGACTTTGAAATACTAATTATCCACACACCATAAAGTAACGGAAACCTTTAATCTATTCATAATCTAAAGACAAATTCACCATTTTTTGATGTAAGAGCGCAGTTTGTTACACGTTTGTGTCCATGCACGTGTGTGTGTGTGTGTGTGTGTGTGACAAGGTGTCCAGAGTGCGCGCACGTTTATGAATTCATGAAGTGTTACAGTGGAAAAATGAAAGCGGTGCTTTTTCTTTGACGTATTTCATGTGGTAGTGCAGACTGTCACATGCCGAGAGTAAGTCAGGCCTAATCGCTTCTACTGCCAGGAAAAAAATACATTCTGACAGGCTATTATTAATGTAGAACTGCCCTACCTGTACACACACACACACACACACACATGCACAAACACGCACGCACGCACGCACACGCCTATTGCTTATACTGTACCACTCTCAGACACATTAACGTAGCACCAGGGTGTATTTACGGAGACACAGAAAAGACATTTGTTTTGTGGTTTTGATCAGACAACTAACAAAGAACAGTAGCAGTTATTAACACAAACACGTATTAACATACTAAAGTCAGTCAAACTACCATACCAAACAATACACAATAATACTTTGATACTTTATTGATTCCTATAGGTGAATTCTCCTTTTCCCTTCCCCCCGCCAGGAGGTGAGAGTACAGGGTCAACTGCAGGACAGCACACCTGGAGCTTGGGGAGGATGGATGGATGTTTCCCAACGAGGGGCTTGAACCCTGGTCTGTCCATCTCTTGCCACCCCCATGAACAGCAAAGTCGCCTCATCATATTGGGATGAGAATTACTTGGTGGTGTTGAAATAGTGTTGTAGATTGTCTACACATGGGATGGTGTCCAATTACTTACAATGCCGTACCTAAGGAAGACCGAAACATTTTCTCATTCGCAAGAATAGTGTTTCTTCACACAATATTGTGAATATCATCAGGAGATAAAGGTGCATGTAAACACTAATTGATGTAATCATTATGTGATAATGATTCCCCCAGGATATACAGTATATATATCATGCACCCACCCCACACACACTCATACACACAGACATACATTACAACGATATAAATAATACCATGAAGTATGAATGTGAGGCAGTGTGAAAGGAGGACATAAAAAGAAACATGGACAGAGGACAGAAATGAAGAGCCCTCCTCCTCATTATCTGTCTTGCAGCCAGTCAGCAAACACTAAACACTGAGACACTGAGACAAAAAAAAAAAGGCCCCTATAACAGACAAGAAGAAGAGAAGCAGTCGTTCTGGCAAGCGCTGTGTTGACAACTTTCCAGGAGCTGATTTTTGCGAAGGAAGCTACATCTGTTGAGCTCCAACAGAGTGACAGCCATCGGGTCGTTCAGGCTGCTTCAGCTCTGATGTACTGCACACAACTTCTGCTTTTTTTATTTTTTCATGTAGTCTGCGTAACCTAGTTTACTCTGCGCAGATAGCGACCTGGAACCCCGGAGCTTCTCAGCTCAGGCATTGTGCCGGATATTAGTGTCTGTTTAATTGGCGAAAAACAAATCGTGCAATGAAACATCCCGCTCTCCCACAGCAAAGACACAGGCAGATGCAGACACACACACACACACACACACACACACACACACTCTCCTCTCCTCCAATTTCTCTCCCACCCGGTCTCCGTCTCTCTCTGATGTACCAATCAGTAGTTGGAGTGTTCCTTTTAAAAGAAGCCAGGTACCACATGATGGCAGAGAAGACTGAGACTGGGGCTTCAAAGGAAGGAAATGTTTGGACAGCTTGTGAGGATAAAACGTTTGCTCTGGGGAAACGGGTCAGCGCACTGTGCCAGTGTGCTTATGGCATGAGTGGAGAAGCTGTATATGCTATGTGGTGTGTGAGTGTGTCATGTATAATGTATAGTATGTGTAGAAAGGTCACAATGTAACAGCGTCTGTCACACACTATCCTTAATAGTTCCCATCCCATCTCTTGCTCTCTCCTTCCTTTTGCTTTTTCTCTGACTTCTTCTTCCTTTTGATCTGGAGGGACCATAAGTAAATACTGCATGTTCTTATGTTCTCCAGTCTAAACGTCCGGGGGAAAACACGTTGCGCCAAGGGAATGTGTCACAGAGTTGTTCTGTCTTCGTGTCCCGGCGTACACGTGTGAAGAGTAGGTCGGGTACAGTTGAACAGATGTGAAAGGCCTTCTCGTCTCCTGCGCTGATCCGGTCTGAGGTTACTCCCCGTGTCTGCACGCACACACACACACACACACACACGCATGTTTGAGTCTACGTGTGTTTGCGCGTGTATGTCTCTGCGTGCAAAAGTGTATTTGTCTAGACGATGAAAGCAGGGAGAGGTTTAAAGTCTAGCAGATAAGGCGTTAATCTGATGAACCCTGGAACCGCTGGCCTGGGACAAAGGCAGATTACCAGGCTTAGAAAACTAAATCAGAGAGACAGATCAACAACTGCAACACACATGATTTATAGATGAAGGAAAAAAAAATCACTCTGAGTCATTTCAACATTTGACACACGGGAACCTTCGTACACATTTCAGACAATGTCCATCCAACAATTTGATGCATCGCAAAACGAGCACAGCCTTTTCTATTTAGCCTCCGAGGAAGGACTTGTGTGTTATATACGGGCAAGGTTGAAGCAGTTTGTTGCCCTACGTTGCGAATCAGCTTTACATGTGCAGGCCAGCATTTGGTGGAAGCGGGCATTCAATTAGGAGAACTCTCGGTGCCAGGCATGGCCCCGCTGATGGATGTCAGCAAAAATGGCAGGCTTACAGAGAGAAGTGGTGGTGCGATCTGGATGCAGATAGCCTCCGCCGAGAGCCCAAATAGCCGCATGAGTGATAAATAGATGGAAATAGCCCACAGTGTCCAGTTCACAGGCCGACTGCCCCACTCTTTGATCTCTGATCTTAATGAGCTTTCAAGAACAGAGCCAGAGATGAGAAGATGGGGCTTTTCAAAAGGAACCCTTGATTCTGGGGGAGACCTGGAGTAAGAACGGCCTAAGATGATGCCTCGACTAACATTAGTATTCCCTCATGTCTTCACAGCTACATTAGTAAAACCTAGCCCACCCAACTCTCACTCTCAAGGTCACTTTCATCATTTTGGAGACGAGTTACAGCCATACAAGTGGGCTTGAGGAACGCGGAACTGTGCGTTTGTTTATGATACAAAATGCTCTTTATGCTGTAAACAGAAAGCTTAACAATGTCAATAATTCCCTTTGTAGAGATGGCAGCTCCCCGCCCACCCCTGGGTGAATCTAGTAGCTGGATTTGTTGGGAAGGATTAAGTACTAAACCACCGGTGGGCTGAGACATTGCCAGGGGAAAAATATTTGTTAAACTGCAAAGTGCTTGTGTACAGCACATTCAGTTAAAAGCAAAATCCCTCTGTGAGAATATGCAGCTGGATATGCAATCAAAAAGAATATTTAATGTCTTCCCCCCTCGTTCAGATTCAGCATGCGGTGCACTCTGCAATGCTCATGCTCTGCTTTACTGGTGACAGGCATATATTAGTCCTCCACATATTAGCCTATCATATGCATGAGATGAATGCCTGCACATCATTATAAAACACATAGCAGCCTATTGCCTGTGATGAAGCAGCACTGAACTAGAGAAGCTAAACTATAGATTGTTTACCAACGGTGGAAGAATGTCATTCGGGTAATCACAGGCAGGTAATTTACGGACAAATGAATGAATTAAAGTTGACTGAAGTTCCCAGGCAAAAGGAGAGGCAGTCTCTCTTTTATTGATGATGAAACTTTGGCGATCCAGTCATCTTTTCTACGTGCGACTCATTGGAAGTGCTTAATGATACCCGAGCCTCTCAAAGGCTACGGAAGCAGCAGGACATCAAAGAGCAGTTGACAGACAGACAGACTCTGAGTTGCATGTTAAAAGCCTGTTCCTCTTTAAAAAAAAAAAAAAATATATATATAAATGAAACACACACACACACACACATGCACACACACAAACACATACATCCCATCATGCCACTAAAAGATTCCATCATCCTCCCTCTCTCTCTCTCTGCAGTGAAATACCACCTGAAGAAATACACGTTCTCACATCCATCTTTCTTCAAATCGTTTTATTTCTTTCTTTTTTCCTTCTTCATGCTCTTCAAACGACTCCTGCTCATGCATAGCCAGGCATGTTTTAGCATCATTAGAGCTGGTGGGCGTGTGCGGAGACAGACTAATGACAGCTCTGCTTTCCGGCACAAACGAGAGCCATTGCTCATTTACCCCCGCATAGACGCATGGGTAGATAGGGTAGGTTCGTAATGATGTGGCCTGATCAGATATTCTCCAACGGCATCAGACTCGCGCCATTTAACAGTCACAGATTTTTATATGTGACAACTGTTCGGCATGTTAATGTGTATTTTTTTTGCAGAATATTTCCGTGTTTATGTGACGGCCCTCCTCTCTGTCTGCTGTGTGTTTTCCCTACAGGTGATGGACAGGCAGAGTTGGGCGGGGTCCACCTGGTTGGACTGTTCATTTCCCTCCATTCAACACGCCCACATCGTACTCCCCACTCATCCCAGCACTGACTCACTGCTGACCTTCCAGACGTACGTACTCATTTCCAGTTTGGGCTAATTGTGGCTAGTTTATAAGATGTGTGGTCTCCCCTTTTTGTCAAGCTCCAGTGAGCCTGGGCTGTGACAGTATACACTGCTGTCTCAAAGGGTGACTAGTTGTAATGATCAAGATGAGTAATGGGATGGAATCAGGAGTGTTGTAGGCTGTGATGTGACAGATTTACTGGCATTCATGATTCACAATGGACAGCCTTAGAGATGAGGGGGAAAATACACTGTTCCAGATGCCTTTTCTCCCAAGGCTTGAAGTTTTGCCGATCTATCTTACGCTCCATTTATCTCCCCCGGTCTGCCTCCCTATCTCCCTCTGTTCTCCGTCGAGAGTCCAATACAGTTCGCACACCAACGCAAATTCACTAACACATACCATGAGCGCATCGATGTGGGTCACTGCCAGGAATTCTCTCTCTCTCTCTAGCTCTCTCTCTCTGTTTACCTAGTTCTCAGTACTCTACCATTTCTTTCCCCTACAGCTTTGGCTGCGTTAGCTACGAGCCCCTTGGTCACATCCCATTTCAGAGGCAAGTCGAGGTAACCAAATAATGTGTCCTTTTAATAACTGTTGTTGCGTGGAAGCACACACTCGCCACAAACCAACCTGACCTGGCCTGCTATAGAGTATTAGCAGCTCCTGTTGGAAATCACAACATGCTGACAGCACTTCATAAAGTGGCCCCAGCCCTGGGTCTGTGGTGGCCCAGGGCGATACAGATTAGGCTGTAATGTGGATTGATCCCTGCTCCCTCCCTCACGTGGCTGGCCCTGATAACTCCACAACTTACAGTGCCCTTTCATCCTCACACATACTGTGTGTGTGTGTGTGTGTGCATGCATGTGACGTATGTGAGTGTACATGTATGTGCCTGTTTGTACACTCAAGCAGAATTTGTGTAAAGACACCGACATTCAACCAAAACACACCTCATTCCTGCACCCACCCAAGCTTCTTTTTTTATTTTATTTTTGCCCCCTTTTTATTCTGGATCTTTCTTTGAGATTAATTCCTCTCTTCCCATCTTTGGGCTGTCAGCTCAGCGGCTGGAGTCATTTTTTAAAGGCCGCCGTTCCCGAGAACGGGAGACTGATTGAGTTGTGGCCTTTTTCTGAGTGGGTAAAGAACAGGATTAATGTGTAACTCTTGAAACCATCCTGCTGAAGAAAAAAAAGCAGGGAGGAAAAAGTCCTTCGGGAGCGGGTCAAATAATGAAAGTTTATGAACAAGAGGATTGTGTTCAACATTGCCCATATTGTATAGTAGCCAGGATTTGTGTTGTCTGTTCATGTGACTGAAAACGAGAAGGACTGCAAGTAGGTTTTAAACACAGTGTATGGGAATGATTAATTATGTGTTTAATGGCACAAAACTATATTAAGGCTCTTAAATGTGCAGTGAAGTGGTGAATATTCTGTGGCAGGGCACATAACTAAGACTCTTCATCACTGCAATAAGTCCAAAGTGTTTGTTTAGGTGTAACTTTCTGGAAACACTTTTCAAATTCCTCCTAAAATACGAGGCCTCTTATTTTGTCATCCGTAAAAAGTGCTTCCTGTATAATAGAATACATTCATCTTTTATCCAATTACTGCATTCAATTGAGTAATGTCCGTTGATTGATCTGTGTATTAAACAATTGCTGATCGTGACATCACCATCTTTTACCCTGAACATTACCAGGTTAGCGTCTAGGTGAAGGGAGCAGCAGCGCAGCATCGTTCAGAAACCCAACAACAGTCTGGCTGCTGCTACACTGTCTGAACAATGTAAATCTGCATTCACCAAGGAGTTCACTTCAGTTCTCTTGTTGAAGCTCTCAACAAAGGGAGTGAATCAGAGGTTGGGCTTGCACTTTCTCATGAACTCCTCCCAACACTCCCCCCCCACCTCCTCATCTCCCCTCCTCCATCCACCCCCTGGCCACTCACAGCTGAATAGCTGATTAAGCACACATTGATTAGCGCAGGCTCATTAGAATCCTGTTTGTGTTGACCCCCCCATACACACACACATGCACACACACACACACACACATGCATGCGTACGCGCACACACACACAATCACAGACTCACTCTCTCTCTTTCACTGAGCTCCATTGCTGCTCTGACTCAAATGGATTAACAAGCACAATATTTCTGCCAGGGACAGGAAATCACTGAACACTTGTCAGGAAGCCTGGGATCGATGGAATTCACATCATTGACCCCCCCCCCCCCCCCGTGTCCGCGACCCATGGCAGCACTTTCTCAGCTGTGAACCTACCCCAGCACCCTAGTGTCGATTTCATATTCTTTACATATCAGGCAGATCTCTGGCTCCGACGTAACCTCTTCACACACACAAACACACACACACACATGCAAAAATGACCCTGTGGCACATCTCAGAATGTTGGCACAAACTACATTCAGCCCTTTATCTCTGAAGTTGAACTGCAGTGTATCGACATCTGTCTTTTTTTCTCCTGTCTTCACATCTTCTCATTCCCTGCAGAGCGGAGGCAAAGTAGGATGCACAGCACACATCAATGCCAGCCCTGCCCTCCATAGCTGAAGCTCCATAGGGCGTCTCCAAGGTTAACTTAATACATTACAGGCAGCAAAGCACAGAGCACTAAGGCTACGTGAATCTCTGAACTCGTGTGTGTGTGTGTGTGTGTGTGTGTGTGTGTGTGATGATTATGTTTAACATAGGTCTGCATGCTTTTTGTTTCAAATGTGAGAACTACATCTTAAGATTGTTTGTACTTTTCCCCAAATGACCTTGTATTCTGTTCATTGGATGATGAAAGATGAAAATATCTCTGCTGGAGAGGAATCAATATATACTAAAATATGTGTGTTAGGACGGCCTGTCCAATTATGCCACATTTTCGTTCAAATAAAGGACAGAGAAAATAAACGTGTTGCTGATTTCTCCCTCGGCCATCTGTTGCTGGAAGATTCAAACGCAAAGAGAGAGAGAGCGAGAGCTTTGACTATCAACCTTATGTATTGTAAAGTGTTTGTACTTGTTTTTGATTATGTAATCTCAATTAGATTCTGACTGAGCTGCAACCCACATTTCAGTTGGCTTCTGGGAGAATTTATTACATGAACTGAAATGACGGTAGTTTAGGACCATGTCAGGAAGGAAGAGGACACATTTGATCTTTCATTTAAAGAGAAAAGACACAAATTAAATGAAACAAAACAAATACCCTCCTCCTTTGTAGGCAAAACAGAAATGAAAGGATTGTTCTTTCGACCCGTCTTACATGAGAAAAGTTGCGGAAAGGGGTCATATTTTGATTTGTCAGCTGGTGAGGCTATGCACTGTACTGTGTAGGCTCTCGCCCATTCATGGAGGTTTCTTTCCTGGCTGCTGTGAGCTTTCTGGAGTGTGACAAATAGCCCAGCAGGCCTGGAGCCCACAGCTCAGTGAGCATTCCAACAATGCCATATTACTGCATTAATATTTAAGGTCTAATGTTTCCCTAACTGGCATTCAGACAGCTGGCTAACGGCCCCGCTCTAAAAGCATGTCAAGCCCGGCGCGTCATACATGTTGGGAATGTATTCTGGAAAAATAGGAAAAAATCCCTTTGCAATGAGTAAAAAATTCTATTACTGTTTTCACTTATTCTGTATCTCATTTCCACTGCATGTGATATATGTATATATATATATATAAATAAATGTATATGTGCAGTAGCATGCATTAACCACAGTGGGGCTGCACGGTGGCTCAGTGGTTAGCACTGTCGCCTCACAGCACTTCTCGGCCCCGGCCCACACAACTTCCACACAGGAGGTTGTGTGGGTTTTCTCCAGGTGCTCCGGTTTCCTCCCACAGTCCAAAGACACGCAAGTCAGGTGGACTGGAGAAATGATCCAAAGGTGTGAATCTGCAGCCTCTCCAGGCTGTTTCCCTGCCTTCTGCCCAGTGTATGCTGGGAAAGGAATAACCGGGTAAAGAAAATAAATGATTAACCAGTATCGAGAAACCAAACCGACACGGTTTAACGTTACATTTTCTCAAACATTCAAGAACATATTGCTGTGCTGTCTCTCTCTGATTCTGATCATGACTCTGTAGCGATGTCACCTTCCCATTCAAGTCATTATCACTCTGAGGGCAGCACATGTGTTCGCACGTTTATTACCAGATTGATTACGAAAACATTTATGATCTGAGAAAGATATCAAATTCTCTGGAGACATCAGTCACAGAAGCACATCGTCCTCAGGCGTACACCGCTTACCATCGCTTACCTTGCTGTTTACAACCAAATGATTCTGTTTTTTGTTTTTTTTCCCACTGGCTCTGTCTCCCTCCACCCTCACAGGTGATAGCAGAGCAATTAAATCCCCCGGTGCCAGGATTACATTATAGCAAAAGGTTGTGGCCATAGTCGAGTATGTGTGGGAGTAGTCTAATATCATGTAGGATTACACAAACGGTTGAGTTGGAGAGATTAAGTGCTTCAATAACAGATACAGTCAGCGTGACACCAAATGGGAGCGGAAGGCTGGTGGGATCTAGTCAAAGCTGGAGGCTAATTTGGTAAGATAGGGAGGAGGATTGCTGGGGGAGAGCTGCTGATGCACTGCAACTGAACCCAACGCTGTAGATTAGCAGGGGGCAGCCTCTGACGTATGCATATGTGTGTGTGCACGAGTGTGTATGTCTGTGTGTGCGCGCGTGTGTGTGTGTGCATGTGTGCACAGGAGCGTTTGCCATAGCTGCGATGGAAGGAACAGATGGGCGGGGGAAGTGGACTCCTGTGCCTGAGGAATACTGTGGCGCTGAGGATCAGAGTGCCGCCTACGTTCCACCCTGGGCCCCAGTTACCCACTACAGCACATGGAGCCCGTCCAGCACCAGCCCATCATGGACCAGCCCCCCGCGCCATCTGTCTCCTAGGACAGACAATCCCCCCCCTTCCTCCCTCTCCATGCTGTGTCCTCGCCAGTCCCCCACGCCACCCCCTCCCCAAACCAAGAAAACAGGCCCAACAGTTACATGGACGTTATGTGTTGCTTTTTGGAGCGCTGGGAAGACAGAAGGAATTTGGAGAGATGACTCAAAGAGGGAGACGGAGAGCCAACTGCACTGAAACTCATACCTTAAGGAGATGGAGTGGTGATTTATTCACTGACAAAACATTATCCGACTTCTAGACAATGATTTCTCCTTCCCGGGGACATCAAAATGTACTCTTCCGTCTGATATCGTAATGATGTCTTTGGTTAACAGTTTACAGGTGGCACAGATGCTGCGCTACAGAGCAGGGGAGAGGTGGAGAGGACAGAATGTGAACAAGTTCACAGTGATCTGGCACGAGCCGGTTCTCTCGGTCAGAGTGTTTAGTCTCAGTCTCAGATAGATCACAGCTATTTTGGAATCGGTCTGCGCATGCAATCCACATCCTGTCATATGTTACGACAGGTGATCGCGTGACACAATGTGGATGATGTCATCTCGGGCTCTTTGTGCAACACTCATCTCATTGTCACATTGCTGACACCCACTTATGTTCCGGGTTGTCACCCCCAGCACCAGCTCATCCAGTATGCCTACCAAATGAACCTGATGCATTTATGGGGTGTTGGTGAATGTCGTTTGCTAGCTGGTGAATGTAGGCACAAGCCAAGATGATGTCAACCGGATTTCTGAATCCACTCCTGACGGTGGATCTGCTCATCACCAACAGTCTCTTGTAATTAACACAGACACGATCATTATATTGGGGAAAGGGGAAAAAAATGATCAGTCCAAAATTAGATCATGGTCATTTTAAACCATTTTAAACCATTTTGAATATAATTCAAATCATTGAAATGTCATTGAAATGTGACAATTTTATGGAGGCTGGGTGTTTAGAAGTAGAAGGACAAATTAGAGAAAAGTTCTTTGACCCTGCCTGCAGTTCTCATAGAGCACCACATCAAAAATACATCAAAAATATGATCGGTTTCTCCCGTTCTCGGTAAAATGTAGTTTCGAAACTTAGCCTAAGCCTATCTACTTTTTTCGGGGTTGGATTTTGAATGCTGACCCATTTGACACACACATGACAGCTCAGCTGCAGGTGTCCATTGTTCGTGTCAAACAAACGAGCCATGATGCACAAGCAAAGAAGAAGAAGAGCGTTCCCTGTCTACAGTAGCACACGCTGCACACACTGTATGGATGAGGGGCAGAGAAAACCTTTGGCCTGTCTTAATCACCTGTCGGCTCTGTCAGTAGCCCGCAGCTCCTTTACTGAGGGGGAGTGTCTGACGTCCCATAATGCCCTGCCTCTCTGGTGTCGGTGGAGATAATGAGACAATGCTGTACCGAGGCTATGACACCATGCTGGGTGGGAAGGTTGGTCGGGGGTGCAGTAAGGGCCGATAATGAGGGACAAACTCTTGGAGGCATGGGGGAAGCGGTGGCGGGCGAGGCGGTGTTTGGAGGCGAGCGCAGCAGGAGGTTTCAATGTGAGCTTGACGGGAGGTGGAGGTAGAGGAGGAGGAGGAAGACGGGAACAAAGAGCAACAACAAAATGCGGTGGCATTTAAAAGCGGCGGAGGAAGGAAAAAGGAGAATCAGAAGACGAGGAAAAAAAACAAAAACCCCAGACGTAACAGATATACAGACATTAAACAGCTGGGCGTGTGGTGTGTGTACAGTCTGTGCATGTGTGAGTGCGTTTAGCTAGTAGCTAGTGCTCTGTCAAAGTATTGACGGGACTAAAGAAAACCCCCAAACTCTTCAGGTGGACCGCTGTACCTCACGAACACATCGAGATAGCAGCTCGTTGAGTGGGAGGACAAACCCTGACATACCCATACCCTTCAGGCTCCTCTCCCAGGATGACATGACTATTACGATGGTAAGAGGGTGTTCATTTAGCCCAAGACAAACAAAGCTTCTCTAACTACCCCCTCTGTGTTATATTAATATAGCTGTGAAACACTTTCCCTCTGGAGCTACCGGCTGAGTTTTCTGTACAGAATCTCCCACACAATCCTTTCGCTTGTGTCGAGTTTTTTTTTTTTTAACTTTCTCTGCTAGCCTCTACATCTTTCTGAAATTTCTCCCTTTTTTCTCTCCGAGCTTTCTTTCATGTTTACACCTGTTTTCCTTTGTTTCTTTCTTCCTCACACGTGTGTAAAGGCAGATATCACACAAAAGAATCACATATTGGCAGACAGATACTAGTAGTAGTGAGTTTCAAGATATATATAGGGAGCTACAGTAATGGTCAGCACACACACACACACGCACACACACATGCACACACAGGGCAGCAGAGTTACATTAATCCCACCGCTCCAGGAGAGTAGCGTATTGATTGGGGCCTCGGTGCGGTTTGTCACAGGTGATCACAGTGATTGGGATACTGCTCAAGCGTGTTATCTGGCTCTGCCCTGAAGGAGAGCGTCATAAGAACTCAAACAGGACAAATTGACTGGCACTGAAGGAGAGTACCAGTCTCATCATATGAGTCACTTGTCTCCGCTGTCAACCAGTGGAAAAAAAAAATACTGACGTAATAAATAGTTTATCAACTGTGAATGGATTTCGGTTCATGGGGTTAGTTATGTTATATAGGGAAACATAACAGATGAGCGCTGCGCCCTTGAGGGCATGACCTTGGCTTGATGTGGAAGTGAAAGCCTGTACTCAAGGCCTTCATGAACTAACACTTGAACTATGCTCCCCTCCATCTTGACCCTGACCCCGCCCTCCCCGACACGCTTTCCCTTTGGTCCCAAGGCCTGGGTGGGGGTCGGGGAGGGTGTGAATACCGCAGCGGTGGACTAACAGCCTTGACAGACCCTAGCTCTCTTTCTTCCTCTACACCCACACACACACACACACACACACACACACACACACACAAAATAAACCCATTCCATGTCCATTCTCACCTCTCTGAAGTCTCCCTGTTCATGTGCCACTCTCCAAGACCCCTAATTCACTTACTCCACAGGGGGGCCACCAACGCTGACGAGACACTAGACCTTTCACAAACGTTTAAACGCGACGGTGCCGATGAGCATCTGTTCTGTTTAAAAGCAAAAGCATGTCATGGCCAAGAAAACAGTTGTAGGTACTGTAGTATACCAGAGGTAAAACGGTTTTGTCCAGTACTATATATATGTCATTACTGTAAGCAGAGAAGGAAGAATCTCTCCTCTGTATTAACACCTAAAAATAACTTCGAGATGCTCATCAATTACTGATGGAACAGGATGAGACTGCAGATTCTTTGCCCGGTGGTCACAATTAACGCTGAACCCTCAATATCACCAGGCGCCTCCAGAGATCTATCAGAATTACCATGAGCATAATTGGTCAACAACTATCCTGCTTTTTTGGGGGTTAGCAGCATATGACCCTACCCCGCCTGACTGACGCTACTCCCCCCTCCCCCCCTCGGCACCGTCAACTGATCGAACAGACCACCACAGAGCTGGAGTAAGCATGGTAGGAGCATGAAAAAAAACACACACACACACACCGGCCTGCATTACATCAAAGATTTATAACCTGACCTGGCATGAGAGCGGAAACTCTTAAAAACCCTTGAAACTATACTAGAGGGTACACATTAACGTAAGGAGGGTGGAAAAGCATAACAGCTTTAAAATATTAACCTCTTTATAGCAGTTTGATGGCTTAATCGCCCAATCAATAGCATTGTGCAGCGGCAGCGGCAGGGTGGGAACAGGATGGTGGTGATGAAAAATGCATGAAGCTGGGGCGGCCAGAAAATTAAACCCCGCCCGCCGCATTTGCTGAGTTGCAGCGGTGGAGCCAGGATAGGTTTGAGTGTGTGTGTGTGTGTGTGTGTAGGGGTGTGGTTTACCAGTGGTGTGTTTTGCACCTGATTGAAACAAATAAAAACACAGTGGAAAAGGTGAAGGGAAAGAAAAAAAAGACACACACACACACACCAATGTTCTGCAGAAGAACCGTTGGGGTTTTTCCCCTCCGAAAGTTTAACGGGATGCCGTTTTCAGTTCAACTCCCGTTTCATTTCTGTCATTCTGCCCACAAAAAAAAAAATGAAAATAATGAATACTCCACTGCTTTTTCATTGGGGGAAAGAGCACAAGGTCAGCATAGGATAGTGGCGATGGAGGATGGGGTGACTTTCGTGCTCTGGTGATGAGATGAAAACGTGGTCAGTGTAAGGCCCCTGCTGGAAAACAAATGTTAGCTGTGACCCTGAGATCCCGTCTATTTTTAGTGTACCCTTAATTCCCAGCCTGTTGGGACCAGAAGGCCTCGGCTTCCCCTGGGTCATGAAAGATTAAAGACCACTTCTATACAAATGAAACGAAAATGAAATGAAATCGTGTTTACGCTCAAACCAACCTGCACTCCGCGTGCTTCGTCCCGTTTTAATCTGCAGCATGTGGACGAACGACCATTCAATTAAAACCGCTGTGTACATTTGTCTAAAACACAAACAGCCTTGGCTCAGCGGTTCCACTGAACAGAGCCAAATTTCAGTTTGGATTCGAGTTGGACCTCTTTAGTGTCTCTCTCCTATTGAATTAAAGGGAATAGAGTGAGTGAAAGCTGGTTAAAGAGTGTGTGTGAGAGAGGGAAGGGCGAAATCGATCAAAATAAAGGGTGTGATTCCACTGGAGATTGATGTTTGAGGGCTGATTTCACAATCATGGCATTGTGTTCACTTGCTGTCAGGCACTCAGTATGACATGCTGGTTCATCCTCTTTAACTGACTCTTGTACATCTTTTATGATATGGCTCATGGTTGCGTTATGAGGAGGGTGTGAACATACTCTTAATGTAAGTCCACGAGTCAGCCTGCCCAATCAGAGGTGTTGGTCCGATCTTACCGTTGCCGTTCAGTGGAATACAGCCTTGTAACCCACGAGGCATTGCTAACCATCTCGTTCCGTTGAGTTGCAGTTGCAGAGCGGTGAGCCGTGCCTCTGTTAGGTGCTACGAGGCCGAGCTGTTACCCCCGCATGCTTCTCGCCTCCCTGTCGGGTGCCGTGCCCCGCCAGGAGGCTGTGATCTCACCTGTCAGAGTGAATTTAGCGGCAGGTGAGCTCAGCCGGTGGCTACCTGCAGACCGCAGCCTTGTTTTACGCTCTAGTTGGCTGTCTCCTGCTGAACATGATGCCGGAGACAAGTGGACAATGACCCCCTGCTCCAAGTCAGTGTAGGGGAGAGAGCCTCACCTAGAAAAGAGGAGGGGGGGGATGGGCAGATATAAAGGAGAGAGTTTGAAATAGAGAGGAGAGGAAGAGCAGCTAACACTTTAGTTAGGGTTTCCTGGCAGCGTCTCCATTAACTGGCAGAACAGAGGGTGGCAACTTGTAATCTGACAGTGATGTAATTCTCCCTTCTGGTAATGTGTGTGACATGGAGCATGCTAAATCTCTCAACACTAATTCACTATCAACACTCCCTTCCACTGCTGGAGCGAGGGGGGGAGAGGAGACTTCACAGGGTATCTGGGAGGAGAGAAGAGGGCTGTTTGAGCTTCTGTGGCCTTGAATGGTCCATCAGCCAAGCCTTTCTCCCTCATACTGACTGAAGTAAACCAGGCCGTGCCCTCGACACAAAAAATAGCTTTGTCATTGATCAGAGTGCATCCTGGCAAACAAGCATAACCAAAATAGCGTCCCCATTGATCTTGAACGGAACACTAATCAATCTCTATCAGTTCTGAGCACAGCGCCAGAAAGAACAACAAAAACACAACACGGCGTTGCATTGGAGAGCCTTCCAGAAAATCCTCACACACACACACACACACACTCACAACACACACACACACAGCTCAGTCAGAGTGGGCCTGAGCAACCTCTTCACACACACAGTGGGCCTGTGTGTGAGGGCAGACAGACAAGTAGACAGAAAGCATGTCGGGAAATGTTTCAGTCAGCAGGAACTGGGTGTGTTGAACAGCGGCACCTGGCTTAAAGGATAACACTTCCACTGATCCCCTGGGTCTACTGGGCCGGGGGCCGAGGCTGAATACACTATCTCATAACCAGAGGGTTACCTTAATGCAAAAGCAACCAGCCATCATTTCTCTGTGAAGTGGATGCCATACAAAATACATCAATACTTTCCATGATGTAAGCTGCCCTCACTGAGGGGCAGGGGACCCATCTGCATCTGATTACGAGCTGTAAATCTAGCTGACCCTTTTTACCGTCTGCAGATATAGCTCAGCATGCTTATCGATCTTAGCGGACACGGGAAAATACATTGTGTACCTTGTACAAATGCCCATAAAAAATGCCAGCAATACTTTTGGCACTTTGTATAGCATAATGTGAGCACTTTCTCTAACAACTTTGCCCCCCAACCACTAAAACTCAAGCCAGGGAGGAAAAAAATAGCAAAAAAAACCCTCAATATGTTTATGAAATGACAAGCTGAAATACAAAGCGAAGAGAAATTCCAAAATCATGTTGTCCTCATCACACATACAGGAAAACAATTATATAAAAAATCTCAGAAAACAGAAAACAAAGCAGTCTGTGACACCCTCAGGGCGACGAGAGGCGCCAGGAAGTGACAGAGAGGCGGAGAGAGACAGGAAGAGGGAGGAGGGCGCCGCATTTAGTCTGCAAACAAACTAATGTATGGAAGTTTTGGTGGCGGAGTAAGAGGAGTGAGAGGGAGGTGGAGCGAGCGCAAGGGGTAGAGGAAGAGCTAGAGAGAGGGAAAGAGAGAGAGAGAGAGAGAGAGAGAGAGAGAGAGAGAGTTAAGGGGGTAAACAGAAAAGTCTTTGATCCGGGCCGACAGATGTTGAAGAGAAGCCGTTGTGTAAAGACCCACCTGAGCTGGCAGGTAGCCGTGCCCAGATGGCTCTTTGTTCCAAACCCAGCTCTAATGAGGAGATAGGGAGGAGGAAAAGGAGGGGGCGGATTTTGGCGTGGGCAATGAGGAGGGGCAAGAGATTTGGGGAGGGGGGGGGGTTGCATGATAGGGTATTTTTCATCTGGCACAGATACAGGAGTGTTAGTTCTGATTAAATCTCATTTACAAGCCTCCAGCGTCCTGTCTGGACAGCAGGAGCCAAACACCTGTGACTGGGGAGATGATGTCATCGATAGCCAATCACTCGGATGTGCAGGCTGCATATTCATTACACAATCCCACGCGTCAATAGATCAATAGTGACGCATGCATTTCACATGCATGCAAACTAAGCTGCTGTACGATACATCAGTCACTATGCAGAATAATCAAATACTGCAAATCCTCCCCTGGGTCAAGATGATGACACCCCAAGATGATGCTATCTGTTTGCATCAACTTTGTGTGTGTGTGAATGTGTGAAGATGTGTGACGTAGAGGGAGATGGAGACGTAAGCGTGTAGATGAATGTGTGTCGTGTGCAGACAAATAAAAATTCACACAAGTTGATTTATCTTAACTTAATATTGGGGCTTGTTGATCAGTGAAGAGCCCATACACCTCCCTCTGTCCTTGCTCCCTTCCTCCTCTACTCTCGCTCTCTCTCTCTCTCGCTCTCCTGGAGATCCATCACATTAATTCAGATAAGAGACTCAGAGCCTCCACCAGCCATTTGCAATACAATCAATTCATAGACGGATAACTAGAGCACAACCCAGTTTAAATATTTGCACGTTTCATTCTTATGCCCAGGGGCAGAACAGTCAGTATGTGAGCAGGGTTGTAAACATGAAGGCGTATTTCCAAAAACGACAAACAAAAATAACTTCAGCCCGGTAACACTTTCCATTACGGTTCAGTAACTAATGCTTAATCAACAAGTGACTGAGCATTAACTAACCACATGTTAACATATTAGTTATTAGGCATACATCAATCATGGTCAAATCATGATAAACGAGTTTAGCAACGACCAGTTTGATGAATCGTTTGGTAACATTATTTAGTTTTTCATTAAATCTGCAGGAGACACAACCGAGTATAATGTTAATGATATTGTGATATTTAGGCACTAGTCAATAAGTGACATACAAACTAACAAACATATTGGTGGTTATTGGGAATAACAAATACTAATGAATCATTTACTTACCAACAAATCAGACACTAACATCAGGTCCCATATTGATCAGATGTCATTATGTCAGATGTCTTCAACTATAATATGTCTCAGGATAAGTGTATTGTTCTACATGATGTGTAAATAAATGTAGTTTGGTTAAAAGTGTATTTGTTGAATGAATTTGAAGACCCGATTGCCTGACACCAGCTCCTTTGGTTCAAATCAGGTAAACCTGTTGAGTGGAGCCTTTCCAGTTCAAATGCTGCAACCTGATTGGACAGATTTGAGCACTAGTTTAGTGAGGGGAGCCAATCAATCTTTCTAATCAGTCCAGTAGTGATGCGTTGACTGGAGATGGTCTGAAACCGCATGGATTTTTGAAAATGCAATAACTTCAAATTCAACCACTCAAACCAAATGAGCATTTAACAACGTCTACATTCATCATCTTTCATCAAATATTATACAAATAGAGAAAAATAAATCCAATATTAGGATCTCTTTAAGTAATAAACTTGTTCTAAATAATTACGAGTGGCCACCTATAGTTGTTCTGTTGGACTCCCACAGCCCAGCTGATCGTCTTCATCCATCCTCCATCATGAGCAGCTGTGCAGTTTTTTTCATCAGACTTTATTGTTGTCTTTATAATCTGTAGGCACAATTAATAATAATAATGTAGTGTATATAAGTATAAGTAATGTATAATAATGTATAATAATGTATAAGTGTTACCTACAACTTGAATCTGTCTTGCCAATTCACAGCCTGTAGCTGCTGTGTTGACTATGAATGGGAGCGTGGCTTTGTACCTTTACAGCAAACTGAACTGTTTATGAGTTGGTCATTGGTAGAAAATCAAAGAGTAGAGTGTGGGACAAACTCTACTCTCATGTTTGTCAGTGTTCACTAACAGCAACAAGTCTGTGCTAGGGCATCAGAATAGGTGGGGAGGTCTTCCCCTTTCAGGTGTGGAGACTGGTCATCTGTAGGGCTGGACTGTAGCAGTCGTCTTACCAGTCTGCTTCCCTCTCTCTCTCTCTCTCTTCCTCTCGGGGTGTGGTGCTAGTCAGCCTGCTTCTCTGAAGGACGTCCGAAGAGTTTCAAAGGCGATAACAAATCAAACTGTTCCCTGAATCTAATATCAAACAGGCCTGGTGTCAGCATTTATTAGAGAAATCAGATTCCCCCCCTCCTCCATCCGCTCACTTCCCCCCCTCACTCTCCCACTTGCAGTATTCCAACACACAGCGGCCCTTTGAAGTCGAAAGAATGCAGGATCGCAAATTACCCAGGAGACACGGCTGATAGTCTTTGAAGCCCTCCTTTGATAGTGTTGTTTTCTGTGCTCCCCCTGCATCTCTCTCCCTCTATCTTTCACTTGCTTTTTTCCTTCTTTCCATACACAATAATACATAATCTGCACAATGGCGAGATTACACAGACATATGCATGAACACACACACCCCCTGACCCATTGGATGTCTGGAGTCCTTCAACATCTATCTATCAACATCTATTAAATCTATTCATGGTGATGATGGCTTGTGCTGTGTGCTTTCTCCCCTGCTATTCTCCCTCTACACCAACAGCTGCACCTCCAGTCACCAGTCCGTCAAGATCCTGAAGTTTGCAGACGATACAACCCTTATTGGATTAATTTCTAATGGGGATGAGTCTGCTACCACAGGGAGGCTGATCGGCTGGCTGGTGCAGCCTTAACAACCTAGAGCTGAACACTCTGAAGACTGTAGAGATGGTAATGGACTTCAGTACACCCCTCACCCTGTGTGGCTGCCCTGTCAGCACTCTGGAGTCATTCAGATTCCTGGGCGCCACCATAACCCAGGACCTCAGGTGGGAGCAGAACATCAGCTCCATCACCAAGAAGGCCCAGCAGAGGATATACTTTCTGCGGCAGCTGAAAAAGTTGAACCTGCCGCAGGTAATGATGGTCCAGTTCTACACGGCCATCGTTGAGTCCATCCTCACCGCATCTATCACCGTCTGGTTTGCTGGTGCCACTGTGATTGGCTGTGACCTGCCACTGTTTCAGGTCCTGTACACCTCTAGGATCAGGAAGCAGGCTGGAAGGATCATGGCTGACCCTTCTCACCCTGGACTCTCCCTTTTCGAACTTCTCCCCTCTGCGGTCTGTCAAGACCAAAACCTCCCGGCACTTGAACAGCTTCTTCCCCATGGCAGTGAGGCTCACAAACAAAGCCCCCTGATTCTGAGACTACGCAAGAAATGGGAATCCTGATCCGAAGAACCCCGAGGCACTTTCATAGATTTATTTATTTGTATTGTTTTTACAAGAGACTGGGCGGTCCACTGCCCTTAGCAGAGAGGGACACGGAGTAGGTTCTGGTTCTCATCCACAGTCCAGCCAGTCAATGCAAAGGTTGGGACCCAGCCATAACTCAGACTCCTGGCAGGCATGGCGTAGATATCTCACTCTCTCCCTAAAGACTGACAAATGGTAAATCCATAGCCATGATGTCATTTTGCCTCCGGTATAGTTTATTCACAACTCTCTTTAACACCCTCTACACAGATGCACGTTGTCACAGAACATTTCTATTTACTCTTTTCTCTCTTCAGTACATCTTAGGGGAATAAATGTAGAGGCAGTCAGAAGTTATTTTTCTATACCAGACAACCTGACAGCTAATGCAAGGAGGTTTCTGCCCAGAAAAACAGACAACAAACTCCTACTTGTTAAATGGCTGTTATTGGGTTTGGAACTGACAGAAAGGAGGCAAAGAGTTTTTCCAGAGAAGACAAGCACAGATCCATTAAATTTAAACTGAGGAATTTAAGTGAAAATTTAGACAGTCAAGCCAACTTGCCTGCCCTCTGAGAAAGGTCAAGATGTAACAGAGGTGTCTGGGACCCGGGTTACTGGTTCAGCATGCAGAACAGTCCATTACTTATTTGGCTGTAAAGCGTCTCCGGCAGTGGACTGAGGCTTCAGCAACCCTTTAAACTCCCAACCAGAAATAATCTGCATACACAGATTCCCTCCCACGAGAAGCGGCAGGATTAAGATCCGCTGGCTATCAGTGATATGTTGCACTCCAATCGATATGCCCAAGGACACTTGTTGTGACCATCGACGTTCTGATCCCTGGCCTTTAAGTGCGGAGCACACAGGATTGTCACGACTCCTACTAATACACAACATTGACAAAATGATGCAAATAGTGCCACAGTAACAACTTTTTACGTGAACGAGAACTTTTTTTCCGTAAACGGTCAAAGTTCAATGACGTTTCCTCCATTTTCACTCCGCAAGATCTAAAGGTTGAGTAACAGTTGTGAGCCCATATAAAATTGATGCTGCACTCCTCCTCCTCTTAACTTTGAATCGCCAGAGAATACAGGGCATCGTCTCCACAATCAAAGTGCAGATCGTTTCCTAGGAGGTGATGCAACCATTTTGAATTCAAGTGTAACGACTAGTCTGTTGTACCGGGGATGTAAAACTCTTGTAAATCTTCAACCGCCTCCGCTTCATTAAAGACATGTTGCTCAAGAGCTCTTTTGTGTGCATTTGTATTTGACAGTTTCAGCAAACTCTGCATTGCATCTGAATTATGTTCCTGTGACTTTGACACATTTGAGGGGCCGTATGTCATAGCGATGATGCTGCCACACAGATACGCACCAACATACATTTACACGAAGGCTCTCACATGGGCATGCACGCACCCTCCGTGAAGAGGAGCATTAGCTGCATAGCTCTGGCGGGTCGGGGAGCCTCACGTCCACTTAGATAATTAACAGTGATCAAGGGTCGTCCTGCCTGTCATAGTTGCCTCATGTTACTGCCTGTTCAAAAGGACTCAAACTCACTGGCCTGAGCTGAAAGGAAAGCTACACACAGGCTCATGTTCAGATCCAATAAGCCCCAGTGTAAATGTGAGTTAGGTTTTTGAGGTGGGGGCTGGAATCTGACTGATTTAATATGAACAAGGGAAGATCAAGCGTGCCTTTCACCCCCTGTCCGTGGAGGCTTTACCAGGGACCCGAAATATAAAACAGACACAAACCGTGCCATTCACACCCATTAAAACATTACTAACTTAAACATACTCTTTCTGAGATACTCCTGAGTATTGTTACTTGACACTCTTGACTTTTGTTGGGTCCAGTAAACAACAACAACAAAGTACACTCCTCTGTTTACAATGCAGCAGTGCAAAATGAAACTGCACACATACTGTACATATACATGCATGTATCACGCCACTCGTGCATGTACAAAAACACATATACATGCACTCAGAGGTGTATAAGCAAGCACGCACACACACACACACATACACGTGCACAGTGTCCTAACCACATCTTAAAAAACCCACCAAAACCCTTCCCAGCTAGTTGGTGACTATCTACCATAGTGGAAGTACATCCCGTTGATTGACAGCTACTGAGACACCACAATGGCTTGTAGCACTTCCCCTAATTCTCCTAGGAGAAGAAAAGGAACTGGAGAAAGAAAGAGAGAGAGACAGAGAGAGAGAGAGAGAGACAGAGAGAGAGAGAGAGAGAGAGAGAGAGAGATTCAAACCGGGGGGACAGGACACAAGGAGCAACTGATATGTTACTGTAACTTCCTGCCATGTTACCTAATAGACTATATTGTGGTTTGTAAGATGAACGGATGTCTTGACTTTGTTTATACTCATTCTCTTTCATCTGATTGGAAAAAGGAGGAGTTTCAGGTGCCAATGCCAAAAATAAAATCAGTTGACAAAACAATGATTATTACATTCATTCATTCATTCATTCATTCATCCCTCTATCATTCATACAATATTCTGAAGAAAACAAAAGTATTGGCACGAGGCCGGATCATAAATGCTGTCATCCCTCCAGGTTTTAAACAATACCATGATCACTGCTGTGTGTCTCCGATGGTTTCGGCGGTGCTGTAATACATGTGGTAAGCTCACAGAGAACAACAGCGGGCACACATGGGGCTGCAGCAGCTTTTCATCTCCACATTATCGGCGTGAGACTGCTAATGAGAGCCGTTGTATGTAACCCCATTCATTTTAGCTTTTTGAGCCTATCAAGAATGTAGCCAGTTCTCTGCTATTATGCAGGTTGCAAAAGATGTGGGGGAGGATGAAGGGGAGTTGGGGGAAACGAAGGAGCGGGATGGAGGGGTTCAACGAAATACTACGGGGAACCATGGCATCTGTGAGCAGGGAGAGGGGAAGCTTCTCTTTCAGTGCAGTGATGGATTCTTTTTCCTCTTTCTTTACCCCTTTCTTCTGTATTTCATCACCCTTTTAGCGGCGCAGGGTGGGGAGGGAGGGGAGGACCTCTCTGTCGGGACGAAAAGGAATCTAATCTTAAGGTTGAGGGGGTGGAATTAATATACGTTAGAAATGGGGGAATAGAGGAGGAAAACAAAGAAAGTTAATTGTCTGATGACCTTGTTTGCCTTTATTTCTCTTGTGTGCAGAAAGTGTTTAAAGACAGACTTGAGTGCTCACTTAGTTCTAAACCTCAGTGCGCCCCCCTTGGTGTTGCTGTGTGTGTGTGTGTGTGTGCGTGCATGTGTGTTTGACATTATAAATCGCAGCATTCATCTTGTTTCCGTTCAGTCTGATAAAACCTTGATGCAACACCATCTTTCAGCTCATAATATATTGCTATTCTACACCGTGTATCTTATTGAGATCTGTATTAATGTGACCAGTTGAAACCAAACCCAGTTTTCCTGTAAGCCAGCGGGGGCTACGTTGGCCAACCGAGATCGGCTCGGTCTTTAGGCCTCAGGCTGAATCAAGCAGAAATAGTTTTTAATGATTAGTAAGCTATTTCATTAGTTTACCAGATAAATAGCCAATGTGTATATAAAGAATTAATCAAGTGGAGGGGGGTTGAATCCAGACCAAATATTTTACTATAATGTGGATAATGAGACATCATGGAGGACGGTGCTGTTGTACTGTGTGTCTGTAGGGTGGGGGTCAGAGACAACCAGATAGAGACAGGAAGTAAGTGAAGTAATAACATGAGAGAATATAATATGTGTAGTATTGTGATGTAAAACCTTATGGATCCATATGGAATAAGGCTCATTTTAGAGGCACGTTCAAGGTAAAACTGTCTAATTATTGTAATCATAACTTTTAGTTTCTTTTTATGTTACATTTACAGACTCAGCAGATCATATCTTAAAACTGCAGCCAAAGGAGGATTCACAATGCAATTTGGTGATGGCTAACATTAAACACTTATAACTCAATAGATTTGCTTATAACATCAATCAATCAAAAAATCAGTAAAAATGCTAAAAGCACTCAACACTTGTACGACTCTAAAGGCCCCATCTGTCTAACCAGGAATAGTTTCTGCCTGTATGATGAAATGAAATATGTCAGAAAGAGGACTGAATGTCATACCTACTTCTGTCTGTCTATATGTCACAAATTATGATCCAGAAGAGGTGAAGAGTACCACGGCCAAACCAAATGTAGGAAGAGATTTAATTCAACTCACAGATTTAGTGAAGCTGTCATTTGTCCATTCAACTTCATTATAAGCTCAAAAAATTGATTTATTATTTCTTTTTCATGATTTTCTCCTAAAATGTGACACATTTAGTCCTGAAAATGTTCTGATAATGAGATCCTTTTATTGGTATTTTATCACCATTTTGGTCCATTTCCTCCTACCTAGAAATAGTCAGGATACTGTCTTGGGTTTACCAGACACAATAACTTCAAATGGATCATTGAACAATCTCAAGCTTTTACAAGGTTGTGGCACAATATACATTTCACATTCAATTAAGTATTTGAAGTGGTGAGTTTTTAACAGCGAGTATTTACGGCCCTAAAACTCCTAAATCTGAACTACCATTATAAACCGCCTTTCCTATTCCTATTCCTCTATTTTAACTGAAACGGGCCACACCCTCTCGCAGGGCCCCCAACTGACAGAACATGACTATTATTACTATTATTAAATGAAACAGCTATTTTAACTCAAACTGTACATGCCTACCTGCTATTTTACCAGTGATTGTCATTTCTCTCTCTCTGCCCTCCTGTCTGGAGCTGTCCATGGTGCTGAAGGGGCACATCGCGCTAGCCGTTCATGACTTTAAATTGCAGCAGCTGCTCCTCGGTCCCAAATAAAATAGTGATGTTTTTTAAGGTTCATGTAATGATTATTAAAAAGCTTGGAAGCCCATTTTTAATAATCGAAGCTGGACATTAATTTAATTATAGACACAAGCCGACGTTGTGTTGTTTTGATGATGGTCGGAGGGCAAGGGAGTGGTTTGTGAAAGGCAAGGGGCCCCCAACTGATTTTGTATTGGCCCACTATATACGTTAAGGTCACCTATCTCTACCTCCTGTTAACGCCACAATGTCCCAGGTGTTGAGACTCAAGCTTGGAGTATGAATGCTAAAAGGTCTACTAAAAAAATCTTCTACTAAAGTGAAATGTGGCTTTAAGATATGACACAGTCCATTAAAACCCTGTACAGCTCAGTTTGACAAGCTGAGGAAAGATATCTATATACAGTACATCTCCTCTCACAAGACTGCTGGACTGTACAGCCTGTTGTGAGTGAAGCGAGGGAATTGCAAAGCAGAGACGCTATCAAGTACGCTGAAGAAGATGCAGAAAAAGTCATTCATATTTCATAAGCAGAGCCCTGTGCATATCCCCCCTCCCTCCTACCTTTAACGTTTGCTTATTAAATTCGCAGCTGTCAAAGCATACCTCAAAGCTTTAGCTCACACACACACACACACACACACACACACACAATTATTTTCCTGTGTGCACAATAACACACTCACACAAGTACAAGCACACTCGCATGCACACACACACACACACACACACACACACACACACACACACTAACACTCCCTGTTTCTATTCCCTCCCTGAGACAGGTACCCTGACTTTAAACTCATTACTTTAGACAAGGTTTTTAATGGAGGCTAGAGCCAAGCACACCGAGGTACAGAAATGAATGAGAGAGCGAGCGAGAGAGAGAGAGAGAGAGAGAGAGAGAGAGAGAGAGAGAGGCAGAGAGAGAGAGAAGGAGAGAGAGCTGGTGCTCTATGGGGACCAATGGTGAGAGTAAACTTTATTCTCAATTCACACTGTGCCCTCACCTCACTTGACCATAGGCTGGCTTCTTCTGAGGAAGTGAAGAAATGAACCATTTAACCATGACAAGCTGACAGAAGAGAGCCTGAAGGCCACAGAGGAAAAGAGAGCTAACTCAGCCTAACTCAGAAACATTATCTCCAGTTTACTCTCCGTTTCGTGACCCCGCCCTGTAAATCAGACTTCGGCTGAGTAGGCGCCGGGTTCTGTAATGCAGCAAACCGTTTTGCCACAAGGGACTCATTGACCAGCGCCGACGCCTGGGGTGTCACAATGACAATATTGCACCGGCAAGAGCGCTAAATGACAGTGAGTTCAGAGACACAGCGGTAGCGGTGGCAAAGATGTGCTGATCAATGAGCAATCAATACAACCCTGCCAGGTAATCACAAAGCGTGGTGATTAACAGCAACCAATCAATTGCTATTAACCCCTCTCTGGACGAGCTAAGCAGACAATTACAGTCAATGTGTGTGATCAACACCAGAGATGACGAGACACACCTCAATATGCTTCCGGAAATGTCACCTAGCAGAAGCGTAGATCTATGAGTCGGTGAGAGGGTGTTTAACTCTGCCCCTATGTCTGGCCTCTACTACTGTCACGTGACGACTGTCAACACACCATCAGGCTATAAAAAAAATGATTTCATTAAGACAAAATCTGTCCAAGTATAAAATAAGCCCGTTCAGATTTAGACTGAGCTCCCTGACGTCTGTATCCATCTGTACTGGAGCACGTTTTTTCCCACATATTTCACAACCGGCCTGGCATACTTCCTTCTACCTGATTGAAATGGGAACAAAAGGGATGAGTGGACATGAAATCCCACTGAAATCAACTAAAAGACAAATAGACAGAGTAGAGGGAACGTTGAGGGTGAGGGTGAACACACACTTCTGCACCCTCACATGGCCTCACACACATAGCCGCTTGATCTTATGCACTACTCAGTGAGGTTTCAAACATCATTGCCACTGTGCTATGAGGGAATGGATGTGACACAACTACATGCCATACACTCACACCGTATATAATCCAGCATAATCCTCTAGCATAGAAACACGGCCTTGGATAGTTCAGTTTGAGGACCGGTACGATTCACTGAGATCCCAAGAGAAAGGATCTGTCCACGTATTTCTTCAAAGATTGGCATCATTTTGGCATCTCTGAACCATCGCCTGCAGTCGCACACATTGTTTTGATATTGAAAAGTAACGTTTAGTCTGACTCCTGGTGTTAACAGGCAAAGTGAGCGATGAGTTTGTTCAGACACACCCCAAGTTGCAATCTGCCGTCTTTCATGGCAACTAACGGAGAACGAAAACACACTGAACTAGTTTGAAGCTGCCTTACCGAGTTGTACCAGAAGAGGGAGCTGTTAGTGAGTGAGCCGGGGGCCAGGCAGCATCCTAACTCTGTAAAAATAGGTCAGAGAAGTCTCAGGCTTTCTCTCCCTCACACCTGGCTGTACCCTGTGCTTGCTTCCTCTACAGTTACTTTAAATCCAGGATCACAACAACACCCTTTCCTCTCCTCTTTTCCTCTTCATCCTCTTTCTCTCCCCTCTCCTTGTTCCCCATCACGCTGACTTTACCAAGACACCCCTGAACTCACAGCTCTTTGGCCATGCACCCCCCCGAGCCCCACCCCCCCCTCTCTCTCTCTCTCTCACTTCCACTCCATTTTCCCCTTCCTCCACCTTCTCTTCCTCTTGTCTCCTCTCTCCCGGGCCCCTCCCCGCCCCTTTATTGCTCAGCTCAGCACAACTCCCAAACTTCAGCCATCACAGAACTCTGACAAATATTCTACACGACGAAGCACTCTAACTCACTGCTTACTTTGCTACACCGCTAACCTTGAGTTTGTGAAGGATGCGTAAGGTAGGATGGATGTGCGTGCGCGTGCGTGTGTGCGCGCGCTCGTGTCTGTGTGTTTCATCAAATGCAGATCAATATCACTGCAAGGTCACTTTAAAATTCAATTAATAGGAAAGTGAACAAGATAACATCCCACGAGCCATTACCACCCTGGGGGGGCAAAACCCGACAATGACCCAATCTCAGGGTGCACAGCTGAGGAAATAGAAGACGGGGATGCATTCATACCTGTATTATTAACCACACAGGCTTGCTTAGAAATGAGTTTGTCTGAAATGAATGTCTCACCAACTCCATGTTTTATTAACGGACGCCGAGCCAAGCCAGCAGAAGCATATTGTGTCTTGCGCCACCATCTGCGTGTATTTTTTCTTTGCATGCTTTTGTGTGTGTGTGACTGCACGTGCGCGTTCATGCGTGTGCGCGTTTCCAGTCTCTGTCATGCATTATGCTGCGTGACACATCAAGGTCAGGTAAAGTATGTGTGGAGTATGAGCGTTTCAGATCCCATCGCGTTTGGATTCGTCAAGTTCGGGAGCGTTCGGAGTTTTGCCGTCTCGAACCCCTGCACGCGCCGCTTCTCCCCTCCACGCAAGGGCCGCATTAAAGTATGCATGTTGCGCCACCGCTTCAGTCTCAATATTTAAACCAGCCTGGAGGTGAAGCCCACTCTAACACAACAAATGACAGACCGTGTGTGTACAAAACACTGGCTGCCTCCCATATAAACTCGCTCAGGCGCGTGCACGTGCACACACACACACACACGGACACAAGCAGACGTACACGAGAAAATAAACACAATCTGCTTTAGACAGAGCCATAGATAAATCCATAAAATTGCGTGTCCCTTATGGATGCCATTCTTTTATGAGCTATGTCCGGGGCCACGCGGGCCCTGCCGGCAGGTCTCCGGCGCCAGGCCGCGGGGATCTGACTCTGGCTTGTTTGGTAGCGAGGCGTGGATGTGGAGTGGCAGAGAGAGAATGTGACCCACAGAGACCCGGGTGATCCAAGCGTTAATTACCGTCTGCTAATTACGAGAGAGACGCATCATTAAGCAGAGTGAGCCACCGGAGGGCTTGAGGACTCCCCGTCTCTCCTCTACCGCTCTTCTCTCTCCTTCTTTTTTCCTGACCCCGATCTTCTGTCCCAATTAGCAGTGCCCTGCTCTCCGTCTCTCTCCTTCCCTCTCTCTCTCTCTCTCTCTCTCTCTCTCTCTCTCTCTCTCTCTCTCTCTCTCTCTCTCCCTCCCCCTTCCCCTGTGTGTTTCCATCAACACCGCTGCAGCCGCTGTCTAAACAGACGTTAAGCACACAAGAGCAGTATTGGCGGGACGTGCCGTGGACCGTGGGCACCACACCTCCTCAAAGACACACAGCCATTAGAGGAGACAGCGCTAAAGAGGCCGGGCGGACACCTCTGTCTCCTTGCACAATGACTAATGTGGCGTCACAAGCTGTCATCCATGCCTCACTGAATCTTTCTTTCTGTGTCTGTCTCTTGTAGATGCTCTCTCTCCCTCTTCTCTCTCCCTCTCTTATATATTCCACTTCTTCACCTCTCCCCTTTCTGTCTCTTGTGTCTGTAAGACTCGCCCCTCTTTTTCCTTACCCCAACTCACTCCCTCTCTCTATTCAAGTCAGATTTTTATTTTTTTTTTACACATTTGAGCGATAGCAATGTGTGTGTGTTTCAAACAACTTACAAGTGCAGGCACTTTCAAAGAAACAGTCTCAGATCGTTTGAGGATGAGATGCAGTAAATGACAGGTTCGGCTGTTACACATTCTCCCCAGTCCCCGGTCCCTCTCCTGTCCTCTGCCTCTCATCTTGAGATATGTGTTCCCTCCCAGACCCATGGGGTTTGCGGTAGGACAGGATCAGCTGCTGAGGGGTCAGTTTTGAACCTTCTGCCAGCCAGACCATCTGGAAATCCAGAGCCAGCAGGTCTGGGCTGTGGCTCCACCAACATGAAGGGAGAGGAAGGGAGAGAGAGGGGGGTAGAGGAAATGAAGAGAGAGCAAAGATGTAGAAGAGGGTGAGAGAGGGACCAGCGAGGGGGAGGGGGGATAGGGAAGATGGAGAGGGAGGGAAAGGGAGAGAGAGAGAGGGTAATAGAGGAGAAATAATGGAGATGAAGTAAATAACTGCGATTTTCTCTAACTGAAGCTGAGAGTAGACTTTGTTGTGAAGGAGATGCTCTCTTACTAGGCATTGACACTTCATAGCAAAGTATCTAGCGAGCATGCTACGAAGTGTTGGTGTGTGGAATACTTTGTACTACACCTTTCAGATTTCTCCATAATTCAGTGCCAATCTTCAAATCTCAAAGGCAGAGCGAGTGTTGAGCGGGCAGCAGAGCGACCATCAATTAACCTGAGAGTTTAAAACATTGCTCATCGCTCAACGCGCTCCGTTCCGCTCCAGTGCCGCTCACAACGTCACTGCGCGCCACAAAGCCCTCCGGCAGGCTAGAGCGTCCCGCCCCCAAACACCTTATTGGAAGAACAAGGTGTCCGTGAGGTCAGCGACGCGGCACGACAAGACGATGCAATTGGTCAGCCACAAAACACTTGGATTATGCTGCACAAGGTTGGTAGAAAAATTTGGTTTTATAACCCTTTTGATTTCAAGATGGGACTGCAAGGGTTAACTCGACTAACACGGGGGGCGAGTCGATTATGACAGAATTGTAATTTTGGGGTGAACTGTCCCTTTAAAGTTTCTCATCTTACACCAAACCAGCATTTTCACATTACAGTGTCCACACTGCAATCGGGGTTTTGTTCATTTATGAGGGTAAGATAATTCTCTTCATTGATTCATGTGGGTGACGGCAAATGTAAAATGATAGGCAACTTTTCGGAGAGGATGGAGCAAATTCGGAGTCGGTCCTCTGGAAGCTGAGCGAGAGGCAGATTGGTGCGGCATGCAGCGAGGTGCGAGGAGCGAAATGTCAAGTTGCTCAACTCCGCTGACATGCTCTCCTCAATGTGGAAACAGTTCAATATCTGGTTAAATGTTCATGAGTGTCTCTCTGTGATTGGTTGCAAGTTAATCGATGAAAGTGTTGGTGATTATTTAATCAGACCGGCATCAGTATAAATCAGCCCTATTGATTATGGTGATGAGAGTCAATCACTTTTGTCACAATATGTGACATATGTTTGCCTTTTACTCGTATTTAAATGCATCAACATTATATTATTGTTTCTATCTCAATATATTTTTATGTTATGCATGATGCAGAGGTATCATTTTACTAGAAGTACAATTTTTCACTTTCTTTGCACGATGACGACATCTCATCTGGATGAAGCTGAATCGACACTTGAGTGAAGTTGGTCTGTTAATACTGCAGATGCTCCCCTCACCACGGGTTAGTCAAGGATGGCTCGATAGCGGGCTGAATATTGCAACAGAGAACATGAATAAAACGAACCTGATACCAACAGTATCACTACCTCCATCCATTACTTACAACCGCATGATATCAGAACTTCTGCAGGAGAAAACCCAGACACCATGAGGGTTAGGATGCATGTCATGTAAACGTAGTATCTTCAATGTAGATGAAACTGAAGCCGAGCTGTCAATCAGTGGCAGTCCTTGACCCCTGGTTGGCTGATGGGAGTTCTCTGGGGGTCCGGACTACCATTGGTTTGTCCCAGGCCGGTTGGACAGTTGGCTGTCAAGAGATCGGCTCATCAACGCTGCAGAGCCATTACAATAAGAGAACAGCTGGAACATCAGGAGAATGACATTGGGAGATTAATGTGCAAGGGAGCACATTTCTAAGTAGCTCCAATCACATCCAGACCAATTATCAGAAGAGTCAGAAGAGAGATGAGGAGAAACGTGTGTGTGTGTGTGTGTGTGTGTGAACCGATGATATTTAACTGTTGACAGCATGCCTAGCAATCCCGTCCTCTGTCACTCTGTCTTCTTCTCATACTCCCCCTCACTCCTTCGAACACGCTGCTACAAAGTGCTTTAATGTGCATCGAGCCTCCTCGTGCTAATTGAATGAAGGCGGCGTGCCAGCGTTTTAATTTGTCTGCTACTTTAGAAAAGCTTTCATTCTCACTCAGCGTTCATTACGGTGTGCGTCAGCAACGGGAGAGTACAGTCGCACTGGAATGTAACGAAGCGGCTAAATAATTGATCTTTAGTTTTATATTGTAAAACGCTAATCGGGTATTAAAAAAAAGGACACACCAACACGTCTCGGCACCATTAAAACCATGATGGCCGCACCGTAGAGCTATTATTAAATCATCGTATCCCGATCTATCCCCCTCCACTACCCTCACCTGATTCACTCCCTCTCAGTATGCATCTCTCCTTCCTTCTGATGTCCTTGTTGGTGTTTGTGTGTGTGTGTGTGTGTGTGTGTGTAGTATATGCATGCACGCGTCTGTGTATGAGTACAAGTTTCTGTGTGTGTGTGTGTGTGTGTGTGTGTGCACGCGCGTGTGTGTGAAGTGTCAGCATTTTATCAGGAATCGTTCAGCCGATGGCCTGTCACCCCACCTTAAGGACGTGGGGAGGAGAGGCGAGGCTCACCTTTGCTATGGCTGACATTTTAATTTGTCACTGTTGGCCATCCTGTTTCCGTCAATAGCACATCAATGCATCAGAACAAACGCCGCGGGCCACAGGGGGATTTCTGGGCTCAATACTATTGATACGTGCTCTGATTAAGGCTTCACCGCTGCAGCTGTAGAGTTATCCTGCCCGGGCCTATAGGTGAGACAGAGAGGTGAGGAGGAGAGGAGGAGGAGAGGAGAGGAGAGGAGAGGAGGAGGAGAATCTCCATTAAAGTGGAGGAGTACGAGGTCATTAAGAGGCCGTCAAGAGAATTACAACAGTTTCCCAAAGCAATGTTTCATTTTAGCAGAACATTTTCATATTCCAGCATGCCTACCCCATGTGAATTCATGGACAGTCAACAGTCAGTGTCTGTAGTATCTGTAGTGCAGTCAGTTACTCGCAACCATTTCAAGCACGTAGTTCAAAAAGTCATATTTCAAGCTACGATGATGTGACTGATTTCATGTTACTCTGTGTATTCAAGTAAAAGTATTCTTGCTGGTATTAACTAAAAAAGCCTGAACACTGGAGACAACTAGAGATTATTGGGGTTGATGGTCAACAGGCAGTAAGAAGTATGTATGTGAAATCTCAGTGTTAGGGCTTGTGCTAGTGTGCGTCTGTAGTGCAGGTAACATATAGTTGCTAGACGAGGTGTTGGCCTAAAAGGTCCTCATCACTTCTCTAACTGTCGAACTCTCCCTCTCATTGATACAAATACACACATACACATGCACACACACACACACACACACACACACACACTTCTATACACCGTCCCCGGCTGGGACGGTCATTAAGCCCTCACCGCCGTGGCGTCCGTCAGCGCGGCCGAGACACCTCTCCCAGACGTCAATACAGGTTTGGCACGCCGTGGCCCGTGGTGCCCTCTGAGACCCCACCACTGTCCTGCACATGTCAGCAGAAACAGAAGCCACTGTGTCAGCCTGTTGTTCCTGCTATCCCTCCCTCCTATCCCTCCCTCCACCCCTCCCTCCTTCCCCTCCCTCCCTCGCTCCGGCCGGTCCCGGGGGGGCAGCGGGTCAATCCTAATTGTATGCTAATCGGGGCGTTGCACACGTCTCTCTAAACGCTGACAATCGATGGGTGACATCAAGGCGTGGTAGCCAATGCAAAAGAGCCTCCGGAGTAAACAAGGAGGACAAGGTGCGGATGGAGAAGAGGTGACGTCTGAATGCCACGTTCACAGTCGTCTCTGCTGGCTTCATTTTACGGCCGGTTCCAGTTTTGGGTGTTGTGACTCGGCGTGCTCAGAGGAACGCTTTACCGCAGCAGAAAAAGAATGAACTTGAACTTGACCCCGGTGATGTAGCCACGACACGCAACAGCAGCAGATGCTTTTTTAAAGCCACTTTTAGGAATGATGGGCTGTCACTCATTGCCCGCACAATGACTGTGGCACGGTACCGCCGTTGTGAATGAGTGATATTACAGACCCAAGGCCTACACCCAATCTACTGTCTCTCCATTTGCCTCTTGCTCCGTCACGTTCTCTCTCTCTTTTCCTCCTCTCTCTCTCTCTCCAGACGTATTACAATGACTCTCATCCGTTGCTGCGTTAAAACCCCACGGTGACTTGCAGTAAAAGTGAAAATGGCAGCCCTAAGTGAATGAAACACGGGTAAGCAGAGATGACACACAGTCTAATGAATGAATCACTCAGTGTGGGATATGGGCTTGTAAATAAGCCGCTGTATGGGTGTGTGTTTACATATGTTCTTGCTTATGTGTGAACGTGAAACTGTGAATGAGTTTTTCCACGTGTTTTTCTGTTGTGTGTGTGTGTGTGTGTGCATTGTTTGAGCTATGACTTGTAGCATTTATACTGCTAGTCTTGCTAGGGTGTTGCTAAGGTGCAACCTTAGTGTATACAAAAGTGTTGGAAAGTACCCACAGATACATACATGTACTCTGTCTCTTCGTGTACTCTCGTTCGCCACATCCCCGTGAACACATGAACCTATCAGGAGGTCAACAAAAGTCACGTGATCCGACATCAAACGTAACCTTGGGTGCCTACTGCACTCCTGCTAAGACTCCTTTCCTCTCCTCTGATTGCCTCCCTCTCTCCACTGCTCCTCGTTTCCATTCCTCACGCATCTCTCACCTCACAAAATTATCTCCCAAATCCCTCCCCAGCTCCCTCTTTTCTCCCTCTCTTCCATCTCTCTCGTCACTCATCACCCCCCGCCATCTCCTCCGACAGGTCCCGTGGTTCTTCCCCTTCCTCCACCTCCCTTACAGTAGCCCCTCTCTTCCCCAGCACCGTCCCCCAGGCCTCCTGATATCAGGGTCAGAGTAATCCCGCCGTACGTAATCTCCAGCTTAATCCCTTCAATCTCCCACGATTAAACACAAAAAGATGTCCGAACAAGAGCTGGAAAATTTACAGCCGTTGCGTAACAGGCTCAGGGCGGGCGTGTTGAGAGAGGTGAACATAAGAAAGAGGGAAGAAGGAAAGGGAAGTGTACAAAGTCTTGTCTGGGGGGTTAATGCTAAGCTCTATACTTCAGTATCTGTGTGTAAACACATAATCTCTGTTAGTCTCCCCAAGATCGGAGAGAATACGAGCTCGAGTATCATCGAGGCAGCCGAGGGTCGGCTAAGGTAATGGGATTGAGTGAGAGGTAACACGTCTGTATTTCAGCAGAGAGGAACAAGGTGCAGGGAGGTTAACAATGCAGAGATCTTCACCATCACTACTCGCTAGTCTTTCATCTCTCGATCCTTTTAACCCCCTTACCTGCTCAAGGAGGCGGTGCAGAACCAAGTCAGCGTGACACTCTCTGTTCAACATCTTTATCATTCTTTATATAAAAGACCTCCCCGATGCAAAAACAACAGTCCCAAGTACACACGCACACACACACACACACACGCACAAACTAAAAACTCAGCCTATCAAACTGACAGGAGCTTTGAGTGAGAGTGGTAAACTTTCTGTCCCTAGTGGCAATAGGGAGGCTGCCTGGTGTGAGGGCCTGCTGTCACCCCGCAGGTACAAGGTCATAAGCCCAACGTGCATGAACACACACACACACACACACACACACACACACACACAGAGACTCAGCATAGTGGTCACATTGTCTGTGTGCAGGCAGGCTGGCGGTACAGGGGTGGCAGCGGGCCAGACCACATGTGTTCTGCTATGTGGATCTGGACCTGAAGGGTACCCTGGCCATGTGTCGTGCTCCTGTTAGGCACGCCTGGGTTCCCTGCTGACAGGGACACAGCAGAACCGACCCGACAACGCCACTCTGGATCGATCCCCACAAGGACAAAACAACCCGCGCGCTCTGCCAGGAGAGAGGGATGAAAACGGCCCCGGCGATTGGCCCACTGGTAACTTCCCACCAGGCTACTGGGCAGGGAGGTGACCTTGTTTGTCTTGGTGCGGTTCCAGCAGCCCCCAATCTTCCTCTGTCTCTCTCTCTCTCTCTCTCTCTCTCTTCTCTCGCACACACACAAACAAACAAGCACTGCACAATATGTGGACTGGAACACCTGGTTGTTGGTCACCGTGGGCATTTGTCACAGTCCCCTTTAATACAGAAACACGAGCCGAAAGGCGCAGATAATAAAACATAAGACTTCCGCTTCTCTTCTTTCACACACTTAAGAGAATCTGATACCATTGGAGCAGCGCAGGCCCTCTTCCCTTCCTCTGCTCAGCACTCCATCCACAGGGATAAGGGAAGAGAGAGGGGGGAGAGAGAGAGAGAGAGAGAGGAGTGCAACATAGAGAGAAAGCGAAGAAGCGAAGAAACAAGGAAAAGGGCTAGTGGGTGCAGTAGAGTAGAGGGAAAGCAGAAGTGGAGCGAGGGGGGGTGGAGAATATCAGGAATGGGAAGGAGAAATACTGCTTTTGGGAGGACAGGGAAGAAGTGTTTAAAAGTGAAAAGATGTAGGAGCGAAGGAGATGAGGGGATAGTTCAAGCGAGTGAAAGCCAAGAATGTAGGAAGGTCAGAGGAGGAAGAGAAAACAGCTGGCTTAGAGGAATGCAGCGAGGAAGGAGAAAAACCCCCTCATGTGAAGACCAAGCTGCATAATTCATGTTCTGCTCCTTTTAGAAACGGCAGCTTCATCAGGACAGGGGCCGTTTGACTGGAGCGATGCAGCGTGCGAGTGTGTGTGTGTGTGTGTGTGTGTGAATGAGCACGTGAGTGTGTGTTGCACTGTATTCTGCTTGTCGTGGCTTGTTTGTTAGTTGTGTGTGTGCGTTCCCTCCGCGCTGTGCTTTTGAAGCGTGCACGTACGCGCGTGTAACCGCACACATGTGCACGTGTGTGTGTGTGTGTGTGTGTGTGTGTGTGTGTTCAACTAGAAGTGGAGCTGCATGCCTTCACCTTGCTCTGCTCTTCACCCTCACTCTCCCTGACTGCACTCTACAAGGCCATTAGAGCTCCCTGAGGCCCACGGAGGCTGCTCGTCTCTGTGTGTCTGTTATTATGTGTCAGTGAGCGGACTCAAATGTGTGTGTGTGTGTGTGTGTGTGTGTGTGTGCATGGTTGTGTGCTGTACAACCCAATAAAGACTGGGTTTCTACATGGTAAAGTTGCATTGTATGTTTTTCAAGCCAATGTGTATGAATGCGCTGTTCGTGGGCGTGCACGCGTTTGTGCTTTTATTGTGACACTGCGCGTACACAGATATTTGTCTCTTTTCTATGGCCTGTGAAATCCTGTGTTCGGGGAGCTATTCCAGTTGTCTGTGTGTGTGTGTGTACAGTTTGTGCAGCTGCAAACAAGCTTCAGTAGTAGGTTGCGTGGAGGCTCAGCAGGCAGCGCTGGTCTGATCAAAAGATCCATGGGACTCGAGAAGACGCAGCTCTGGCTTTACCACTGTTGACTGCTAGATTACCATGCAGAGAACAAACACCGCCATACAAATAGATAGATAACAAACGTTCTTAAGAAGGTTTCGGCGCTCCCACCCACTCCCCTCACAACCAATATGTTAAAATGTGACAATGTTGGTACAGCTCTGCACAGAGAGACGAGAGAGAGAGAGAGAGGGAGAGAGAGAGGGGGAGAGAGAGAGAGAGACTTTTCTGGTGGGAACAGTAATTATATCAGACAGACATAACAAATGTTATAAGATCTTGGTTATACGTTTCAAATCACATCCACTGATCAAAATAACCTCCACTAACAGGACTCACATACAACATGGTGAAATCTCTTTATATGGTCTACTCCGACTCTTCTGTAAATTAAACGCAAACAGTATTAAATCATGAAGAAGTGAAAAGGTAGGTCAATACTTCACCCCCAGAGGAGGCCTTCTCTTTGGGTACAGTGTCTTTTCAGTACCTGCCTGTGTCAGCAGTGGTAGCTCACTGGAGAGGCTTGCTACTTTCATTACAAACAAGAAAATGTCTATTTTTACACCGCTTTCCTCATTTACGGTGTCTCGTCCCTTTTCTAGCACACGGTGCGAGGGGTTCATGGGCTGAGAAATACAGGCCCCATTGTCTTCTAAACATCTTGAACTCATCTCTACAGCCATATTTACAATACTGCAGTACAGCGTGTCAACTGTCATATTGCCCAGAAAAAGACTCAAATCAAAACCTTACTTCCTTTAAAATGTAGCCTATTGGTCTAGTCGTGTGCTAAAGCTTCCCCCTGGGGTTTAAATATGTATTTTAAAAAGTTGTTTGGGTTTTTTAATGCTACTCAACAGTGTCACTTGATGTGTTAAAAGGTATTCATATTCCCCTGGATTAGGGGCCGTCCAAATGCTTTCATTAGCCCGGGGCCCTTGAGGTTTTGATCTTAACATGGATTACAGGATATTTACCACTGTTGCCCTCTCACCTCCGTAACATCCTTACCTGCTTTCATGCTGCAACGAGTGCAAGGTGAGGTCATGGGGAGAACACAGGGCGGTTACTCCTCTGGGTGCGGATGCAACACCCATAAAAATCAACCACCAGGCTCCCCCGCTAAAAAAAACAAAACAAGCAGCGTTTTGATTCTCAACTAATTATGAAACGGTTAAACATTCTACGCGTGTTTCTCTCTCTCCCGCGCCGCCCGAGCCCGAGCCCGAGCCCGAGCCGCCGCACAGCCGCAGTCCTCCGCCGGCCTCAGATGAGGCTCGTCAATTAGAGCGCCAGGGCCAAAGCGCGGCATGTTAATTCTCGGTAAAATATTCCTCCTCCAGCGCTAATTAGGTGCTAGCTGTGTCCGAGGAGCGCCGTGCACCGAGCGAGAGCAGGCTGTGCTGCACAGCACTCCCCCGGTATCATTTGGCTGACCAAAGCAGCCGCGATAACAGGGAATTATTTTAATTAACCGGTGCCGCCTTCTGCAGCTAATGAGCCTAGTTAAAACGAGCCCCGACATCTTGCTGCAGCATGCATGTTCCCCGGCTCTACAAGCAGGGATCTTAGGCTCAAAAAAACAAAATGTGTAGGTAAATAAATTAAAAGGTGAATACATGCATAAATAAACAAATATTACGCCGTGCAGAACACGCCGCTGCTGCCACAGATTGGCATGTCTGATGCCTGCATGCCAAGGCCTCAGAGTCTGAGAGAAGAGTGTGAAACTGTGTGTGTGTGTGTGTGTGTGTGTGCGCGCGTACGTGTGCATCTGCGTGGGTGTGAGTGTGTATGTGAAGCGAGAGAGAGAGAGTGAAACATTCAGGGATGATGGTCATGACATGCAGGGAGTGTGCTGCACCGGGGGGATACGCCATACCCTCTCCCTCCAAGAACCATTTTGTCCTGATCAAAAAAAAAACAGAATGACGAATTTCCAGTGTGAATGTGGGAGAGGGACACTTTTTTTTTTTTTTTTCTTCTTCTCTTTCCTTCCGGTTGAGTCAGAGTGAGAAAAGAGGAGGCTTTGAAACTCTGCCCAGTCTTCTGCACAGAGCACTAGCAGAGGGAAAAAAAAGAAAAAGAGTTGGCCCTCACTGTGGTTATTACTCTTCAGTTGTGTAACAGTGACATTTGCCCCAGTCTGAAACACATTCATCTCTACCTCCCAGCCACCTGCATCCTCACCAAAGAACTGCTTGGTACAGATATCTCATCTTTACAAAAATACCTCAGTCACACACACACAGGTGACACTCTTTTTAATACCGTGAATCTACTGCATATGGATAGGGTAGCTGCTGCAGGGGAAGACATTAGCAGGGCTGCCGAGCCTCACTAGCAGCAGCACAGGCACCGTTACAGTGTGTGTCCAATGCGTGCGTTTGTGTGTGTGCAAATGGCGTGTCTCCCTGCAAGTCAGTTTGGCATGCCGCTGAGGCCTGGCCACTCTACGTATGAATGAGGACAGTAGGTAATCACTCACCAGGGTCTAAGTGCAGGGTGCAACTAACACACCGAGCACACACAGGCTGGCTAACAGAATGGGCTAACAGCTCTGAGCTAACCTGCCTCCCCATTAGACAACCATCATTCTCCTCATCGCCTGTTATGTAACCCCCGCATCAGGGACCCTGCCTGCAATGTTGCTGTAACTGTGCAAGGGATCTCATTACCGGTTTCTGGGAGCTGAATTATTAGTCAACGTCACATATTCATCATTAGAAGTTACCTCTTCCATCCCTCTAATATCCAATACTGTACTTCATCTGCACATCGCACATCATACGATCATACTTAGCCTCTCATCTCACCAAGCTAGGCCAGCAACAGCAGCAGTCAAGGTCATCGGATGAGAGGTGGAGGTGTATGTGATGTGAATTCACTCACCGGATTGATTCCTCCTGTACGTCCTAATGATCAGACCCTGGCGGATTTAGAGGATAGTCAAGCCCCTTAATGAGAGTGGTGAGGATACTAGGGTACAGGGAAATGAGATACTGTAGGTACACACAGTTACAGTAGAGGGCCGAATGAGAGGCTGTTTCTCTGTTTGAACTGCAGATCATGTTCAGAGAGAGGGAGGGATCACCCAAGCTTGCATATCTATCGTACAGCTTGCTGTTTTTTAAAAGATGTTTTGTAAGCGTTACATAAGCAATTTTCAATATTAAAAGTTATTGCAAGGAATTCCACTTATTTAAAATGACATTTATATTATGAGAGTTATGGGTATAAATCAATATAAAAATGCAAATAAAGAACTAAAAGCTAAGGATGAGGGTTAGACTATGGCTGAGGCTGGCAAATTCAATGTCATCTTTTAAGTCACATCCTAAAACACAGATTTTTTTATATCATTTGTATCATATCACAAAAAAGTCACATATGAAAATATAGATTGCAAGCACATGTGTTTTTTTTGGAAACATGTTGGTTTTCCATGTGAACAGTATTGGTTCATGATGTAATCTGAAATCAAATGTGACAGTTTTGTACTTCATGTGTAAACTAGTATGTCCAAAAAGCTTTGAATTCTGTATTGTACTGCTCAAGTGAAACTTTTGTAATCCTCACTCTTACTTTATGAAAGGTGCAATAAAGTTAATTATCATCAGTTGTTAATGTTATTGAAAATATAAGCGTGAAGTTAAAAGGGGAAATGAGAGAGAGAGAAAAGGGAAAGGATAGAAACCTGGGGGAATTGTTTGAATAGTGGAATGGAGAACAGAAGGAGAGGAAGGAATGGAAGTGGAGTAATGGAGTAAGAAAGAAATCAATCTCCAAACTTTAAAATATGGGGGCAATGAGCTTGAGGTCTGTGGTATTTCCTAGGTCGGCACCCCCATAAATCAGGCTCCTCTGAATATGTGGACGCGAGGGGACAGGTTTCTAGCAGGAAACTCATTTTGGATTTAAACACGTCTTTGCTCGCAATGATTGAGCAAGTGGAGGCGTATGTGTGACAGTACAACACTGCACTAATGAGATCCCAAACCAGCACCGAGCGACGCTGGAATTAGTGCCTTTAACACACACACACACACCCCCACGTCCTCCCAAAAAAAACCCTATTCCCTAATTCTCCCAACCCTTCCACTAGCTTTATTAAAAACTGGACATGAGGCAGAGTTGAAAAATGAGTTGAACTCCATCTGGGCTTTGATGGACGTAGTCTGGGTAGTGTGCTCTGCAGGAGAGAAGGGAAATGACCTATGAAATACAGCCTTGTGTTTAAATACAATGCAACCCTTGTTACATGTAGACTAAGAGCGCGGGTCTGCACACACACTCCTCACATGCACACGCACACACAGATGCACAAAAGCATACACATGTGTGCGTATGCGCTCACACATTCACCTGCCGAGCATAGATGCAATTACATGAACAGTATTTGATGTAGGGAAGGGAGAGGACAGGGTATACAGTTTCACAACACCAGTCGAGTCTCTACTAAATCTTTACTACAGACAAAAACTGAGCAGCAATGAATGTTCAGATCCGCGAGATTACAACTGTGTAAACAGCCACACACAAAATAATGATGGCGCTCCAAAAGGGATACATTTTAAATAAGGTAAATCAACACAATCGCCTAGTGGCTGCAGCCAACTCACACAGTGGGCCTACCAGATGACAACGCTGTAGAGAAGTAAAGCAAACACTGTGCCGTCTCTTATCAAAGGGCTCCTGCTGTCTCCAACTGGTTTTAATGAGGAATTAGCAGTAACAGATAAACAAACAAAATGTGATTTTACCACTCACTCTTGTCTTGCGGCGCTCTACTACACTCCTAATCCCCGCTGCCCATCAAAGAACCGAACAGATCTGAGTGAGCTTTCTTCAGTCGTGGCCAGAGCTGTGCAATCTCATTGGCTTGTTGCAGCTCGTGCTTTCCTCTGTTCTTATTGATTTCTTTTTTGAAAGGGGTTACAATGCTTTCCGTGTTTTACTGACCGACTTATTAGTTGTGGCTCACAGAACAGCAGGGAGTATGTGTTCCTTGTCATTAAGGTGCATTGCTGGGTTGTTAGCAGCAGAGCGGGACTGCGGCACAAGGGGGAATGGTGCATATAAAGAGACTTACAGACACACACACACACATTGAATAAGCGTGGGTGGGTCACCACTGACTGCTACCCGTGGCCTCGCTCGACAGATGATTAAAGCCAGTGGTGACAGAAAGGAACAGTGTACACACACACACACACACACACACACAAGCACACAAAGGGAGCTCACATCTGCACACTGGCACCGAAACACACAGAGGCGAATCAACAGCTTTTGATCAGCTTTCAGGACCGCGGCTGTCCACACACAGAAAGCATCAGAAAACAGTGGCAGTGACAGAACATGGTCTGCTGCTCAGTAACACATCGCGGGCACTCTGCCACAAACCGTACAACACGGAGCATAGCTCTACGCAACACATTAACATTTTAAATTAAAGTCTAATGCTGATCTGCTGTCTCTTTTTTTTTCTTGCTCTCTCCTTGTCTTTCTCTCTCATTAGTTGGGCACATCAGATTCCCCGTCACCCCCTCAGAGCCAAAGAAGGGAGGAGAGAGCCTGCGGCAAAGTGACCTTCTGGGGATGGAGAGAGGCCAGGGGAATTCTCTGACACCACTGATCTCCACCAACTTCAGTCTGAGCTCAGACAAAACTCTGATCTAATGCAGCCATCAGTGATTGACAGGGGAGATGGAGTGAATTCCAAGTACGGATCTATGCAAGAGAGATCATTCGACTACAGACTGACATGTCTGGTGATGGCTGTTGGCAATTTAACCCTTGCAGAAATGTCACAAAGAGAGATCTTAGGTGAAGAAAGATCTTACATTTGATTAAAGAGGGAGGATGCACACGGGAGATGGTTGATCAAAACCTCAGCTCCTATACTTCCTAGTAGAATTAACCTGATAAATCAACTCCTCGTAAATCAAGCCTCGTGTAGAAAATGACAAGATTTATTGACCTCGGGACTCAACTCTTTGAGAAGTAGTGGGGGCAGCATAATTAAAGGTTACTGTTTGTGTTTTTCTTCGTTCTCACCACTGCAGCTATATCAAATTATGTGGCCATAGCTCTCGGCGACACTTGAGAGACCTCCAGTGCCCCAGTATCACCGCTAGATCCTGTCACTGTCAGCGCTTCTGCACAAGGCTCTGCTCAGCATGTCATATAACCTCCAGTTCACAAATGTTGTTAATGTGCAGCTGTAAATAGATAGATAGATAGATAGATAGAAATTAGACAGCAGTATAATGTAAGTGCTATCATAGTGTTTATCTTCATCTTTGCACAGATACAATAAAGTTTTACAACTCTTTATGTTAGCATGCTAACATGCTGACCGTACCACCTTACCTCATTTTGCTTAGATATTTACAAGACAGAGGTGCAGATGTTTAGTTTGGCAACTGTTAAACTAGCATGATTTGACATTTGCTGAATTCGGCTAAACTACGCGCCATGTTGGCATTTTATGGTAACGTTAGCTTGTAGCTGTAGCTTTGTTCACTTGAAGAAATTGGTTTTAGTTTCACCAAGTCCAAAGCAATCTTACTGTGAAATGTAACTTGTTTGGTTGTGTAGATGTAGTTTTCCAGCCGTGTAAATTATTCTCTAGATAAACCAACACTAAAACATCTATTCTACGTTAGCCGTTAGCCGTGAACCCCAACTTGCTGTGTCTATAATAATAATAATAATAATAAGAAGAAGAAGAAGAAGAAGAAGAAGAAGAAGAAGAACATAATTGTTGTTTTTATTACTATTATTGTTGATTAAAAATAAAGTATTTATTGAACATTTTCATTCTTTCTATTACAATGGTGTGTTAAAGCTGTTTAAAAGTAATTAGCCACTCAAACCACAGACTCTTGTGGCTTATTGCATTTTTTTTGCTTTGTTTTTTTTGCTCTTGTTAACAGACTGGATTCCCAGTGTTTGTGTGTGACCACAACTGTGCTTTTGTTTCAGCTTGTTTTGTGTGATGCCGCTCATTCTTTGCGACACACTGCCAGGCTCTCCAAGGCAAGCCAAAGATTTATGCACAGTGAATTGAAGTCTGTTGGTTTAGATCCAAGCACCAGTGGTGGACAGAGCCAGAACAGGGTCGACCACCGCTCTGAGTAATGGTCCATTTAAAGTGCCACGCTAGTTCCGTTCCAGTAGAGCTTGGCCAGTCGGTGTGGGTCATGGTGGTTGAAAAGATGTGCTCCTCTTGGTTGGCACAGCTCCAGCCTAAATATCCCCTATTGTTGCATTGAAGTCGGCCTCTCTGTGTATGTGTGTGTATATATGTGTGTGTGAAGGAGAGGCTGGCGGGTGGGGGTGGGGGGGGGGGGGGGTGCAGGGTTCTGCTTGATGTCTTCATCCTGTCGTCTCACTAGGGGGGAATAAAGCAGGTGCTTACACGGCTCAGCACTTCCCTATGACTGTGCCAGCACCCGGAGCAACCACACACCCCAGTGTTAATCACCATGTTCCCTGCCATTTCACTCTGGAGCTTATGTACACACACACACACATCAACATACATGTTCACGTGCTCACGGAAGCACACACACATATTCATTCATGTGAGCACACACACACACACACACACACACACACACACACACACTTAAAAAACGCAGGCATACAGGGGTGCCCCAACTGCCCGTAGGGGACTAGGGGGGCTAATCCGACAGTGATCTAGTGACTGGAGAGAAACCCCCAGCACAGAGGAATGTCATTGGCTTAGTGAGGTGTGTGTGTGTGTGTGTGTGTGTGTGTGTGTGTGTGTGTGTGTGTGTGTGCTTCTGTATGTCTGATGTGATGATGATCTTCCCTGCTGCTGACTGATTATCTCTAAGATATTGTTCTTATCATTCCTCCGAATATACCTTTTTATGTCAGCCAGTTATCTAGGAGGACAATCATGTAACAACATGTTTTTCAACACCTCCTCAGGGAAAGGACACCCCCCCTGAATGGTGCATCTGTGTGTGTGTGTGTGTGTGTGTGTGTGTGTGTGCGTGTTCATGCTTATTTTGCTAATGCGGGTGTGTGTATTACTCTCACGTGATGATAGGCAAGCAAAACTGCGATAACAGGATGAAATGGAAAGACACTCCAGAGAAAAAAAGCAAAATCAAATGAAAAAGACAGAAATAGACTAGATTATTACTAGATTATAGATTACAGAGATTAACATCATACAGAAAGAGTATGAAGGTTGGAGAGATAGGATGGCAAGAAGAATGAAGATGAGAGAGATGAGACACGCCAACAGTTTGCGCTCTCCTGGGAAGGCTCGGCTCATCCCACACATATCGAGGGATGAAGGAGAACAAATGTTCTTGGGCCCACAAGGTCGCGCAGCGCCGATCGGACCACGCCGCAGTTCCATCAGCTTCCACTGAGCTGCTATTGTTAGAGCACAATTCCACGAGACGGCATGAGGAGGAGCGTGGGTAAGCAGCTCAACCTTTAGAAATAAGTCCCCTCTAGTTTCAGACGAACACTCAGAGGTTGTGGTGGGCCACTGCGTTGAAGTAACAGACAGACATGGTGGAGCAGAGATTCATCAGGCCGTCCGATGGAGGATACTAATATTGATAATTGAGGAGGAAAATTAATGATATCCAATATATCCTCCAATTCTGCTATATTATTGTCGCAGCATGAAGTCGTCTTTTTGGGGAGTTCGTTAATATTGCTTCTCAGAAAATAATTATCCCAATATAGTTCATTTGTTTTCTGCTATTGCTTGGCAACATGCACATGCTGCTTCAGCCTGCCAGCGTATGAGCTACCATGATGAATGCATCAATCCTAAACTGAATAAATACATCACAAATGAAGACAATTCTTAATTGGTCTGTCTTGTTGTGCCGAAGATATTTACTGGTACAAGATGTTCACTGGAAATATACGTGCATAGATTTAGCTAATATTGTTTTTAAGCCCTCAGTGTTGCATCACTGCTGGATGAAGGCTGCAGTTGAACTTCCATTAAACCAATGCACTACTTCTTCCATTCCTAGTATTCATACATTCAATGTGCAACAAAGATATGTGTGCATTTATTTTTGTATCAGAATTACATTCAAGCGCGACAACAACAATTTCAGAGCTTATATGAAGAGAAAGCACATCTCTCCAGTATACTGCAGTTATACTGTACAGAGTATAGGAGTTATTGTGTGAGTTATTGTATCAAGTACTCATGTAGTCTGGTAAACCTGCAAGGCCTCACACAACATACATGCAGGTACATAACGACTCGCCCACACACACACACACACTACTGGTGAGCCTCACGAAGCAAATAAAATTGGAAAAGGCTGAAGATCCTTCATTGAATGAAAACATTGAATTGTTATTTGAAGTACTTTTTGCGTTTTGCATTTGTATTGTTGGATGGAGATGGGGTTTTTTTTTATGCTTGAAAGCCAACAATGCCTGTCCTCAAAAGCTGGCTCAGTTCACCAAGGACAGAACAGATGAAATCTTCCGAAAATGCATGCTATTTTTGTTTTGTTATTCTTTATTGCTTTGAGAAACAGAGACAAAAATTAATATACAGACAGTCACCTACGTTTACACACATGCACACACACACACACACTGGTGCACACAAACTGACATATACTGCATGAATGACATCAAACCTAACCTTGCTGGGAATTAAAGGTCCAAAAATGCCGCGAAACCTTCAAGAGCGTATTTCCCCGAGCCCGGGTAAAAAAGCCTGTGAACTTGAGCGCAGAGCCAGCGACTCAACACTGAAATGCTTATCAAATATGAATCACGCTGTCCTTTGACGGACAAAAACCTCGCCATTAAAAATGTAGGGTGACGCAAGCCTTTCCGGGTGAGAGGTTATATGAATTGCATGCAGGGCAGAGAGATGACAGAAAGGGAGAGCGAAGGAGCTGCAGGACTGAGAGAAAATGAGAGAAGGAGAGAGACAGAGAGAGAGAGAGAGAGAAAGAGAGAGAGAGAGAGAAAGAGAGAGAGTAGCAAAATATAGTCACTAGTCAAAAGCTGAAACTGAGAAAAGATGGTAGAAGAACTAACATACTTTTTCAATCCTGTGCAATAACCAATGGGGATTTAATGACTAGAATAAGAAAAAATAAAATAAAATAAAATAAAAATTCAACCTACTTGGCAACACATTGCATTTCACAAAGGATTAACACCTCAAATTCAATTTGAGTTACTTGATTTGACAACAGATACTGAACCAGCCTCTGAGCCTGCAGAGTGTTTCAGACCGTCTCGGGCAACACACTTGTCTAAACAGAGTCCATAACCCCTGCATGACACAAAGAGGGGGTATAGGGGGTGAAGGGTTGAGCAAACATGGAGTGACTCAGGGGCATGAGAGGGAAAAAAACATGAAAATAGAAAAAAACTGACTTTGAGATACAGAAAATAGGGAGACAACAGTGAAGAACAACAGTAGAGAATTTAGTGTTTGATAATTCAGATGTCAAAAAGTACAATAAATGTTAAAAAGGACACGGAGACGTGATGGGATGTAGAGAGATGTAAACCTTGTTGCCCTGTGGTCTCCATCTCTCCTTTTAGTTGTGCAGGTCTCAGAACAAACACATTGATCGTGTTTACATTAATGGGTAAGTGAGGGAGCTGCAGAGGAGAGAGGCCGGCCCCAGCCTTTGCCGCAGTCCTGGGATCGCTACAGACAGGAGAGGGCTAATCCCTGGCCAGACCTCCACCCACCGCCTGCTTCATTCCCACCCTGAGCGGAGAGGGGAGGCACACCTACTCACACCCACCCCCTTGGCCCCCCGTCACCTCAAGTCTGCATGCTGTGGGAAAATACTCCGATATTCACACGCAAACGCACTCCACGGCACGCAGCACACGTACACAAGCGCGGCCGCATACCGTGCAGAGACACTCACGCGAACACAAAGCACAGTGCAGATGAGCATGTCAGGTGGCACACACACAAACACACACAAATAACACAGATCCTTACAAGCCGTGATCCCAGCATTGAGACATAAAAGGCGTGAAGGGAATCATCCAGTTGTGAATGAGCAAAAGGAAATAATTGCGTGGGTATGGATGTTCTCTGTCTAGGTCTAATAAGGGAGATATCACAGCGTGGAACAAGAAATGCATTTAAACCCTGCAGCCCTTTGGTCTATACTGAGGTCATGCATTGAATGTGCCAGCAGTGTATAGTTAGGGTGCCATTATCTGATAATAATTAGCAGGGCCCCCAGTACAGACCATCAGCCGTGGCATAGGGTCATAGTGTGTTAGTGTGTTGGTGTGTGCGTGTGTGTGTAATGGTTTTTGATGTGTGGGGAAAAAGGCAGTAGCCCCACAACACTCAGCAGTTACACACACACACACACACACACACACACACACACACACACACAGAAATATAAATAGATTCCCCGGGCCTGATATCCATTTCCCCTGTATCTCCAAGGTTGACCCCTGACCTGTCGGGTGTAGCGCTTCCAAAGGCACAAGCCTCATTACCCAGGCTCCTCTCTGGCAGTGTGGGGTCTCATTTACCCTCGAGGAAGGACAGAAATAAACAAAGACCACCGCTGATCAAGGGATAGGAAACAAAACACCGCCACGGTGAAGGGTTACAAGGGTTGTCATCCTGTGCTGTACCCAGTGGCTCTCCATCACAGCAAATCACAATGTCACTCTTCTTAGAGACCCAAGTACAGGCGGAGGACATAATCCAACAAACTGCACCGCAAAACAAAATTTACACGTCATATTGAACAGTTGTGGGTTGTTCTGGGCACATTTTCCAGTTCATAAATACTAGCATGCACTACCTCATTTGCGGGGAAAAGATGGAGCAGCTTCAGGTTTTGTCTCTGATGATATCAAAGAGTAGAGTCCCGGCTCTCGGGCACTCGCTTCGGGGGAAGAGTTATTCACACTCACACGTTTCCCATCTTTCCACCGTGAGACCAGTAAGAGCTGTGCCTAAAACTTGCAACAGTCCACCATGGTGAAACAGATTGGTACTGTATGTAGATAGATGAATGGATGACGCCCACAGGTGATGGAGAGGGTCAGCATGGCGGAAGAAGCACTGGGTGGGACAAGGGCGAGGTTGAACGGGCCAATCGATGAGAGGAAAAGCTGGTATTGATCCTGCTGGATTTATCCCCTCCAATGTCAACATGGAGCACAACATGGAGCACAGTCTCTTCTTCAGTCTGAAGAAGAGACTGTGCCCTCTCTACCTCTCTGCCCTGAGAGCAGCAGGATAAATCTCATTTTCTCCTCCACAGCTCAATTAATGAAGGATAAAATGGTGTGAGTAGGCCGAACAACTGTTAACAGACCATTCTGGTGAATGGACTGTAAATCTTTTACCCTCCTCTAGACCTGACTTGAAGTTGCTCCTAAGCCTGTGTCATAAATCTGTATAGTAGCTTTAGTAGCACTAGCAAACACTGTGCTCATCTTTGCTTCCATGAATGTTTGGCTTGTAATATTTGTGTTGCACGTGCAAAACAATCAAAAAACACTGAATCACAATGTGCTGCTAAATCACTCAATTCATTTGTAATGTAATCACCTTTTAAAATCAATCAACCAACAAACCAATCAACAACCTCAAACCTCAAAGAGCATTACTATCAAAAGAAAAGAGGCAATCATTTCAATTGATCTTTTTTTGGATTCAATGAGGCGAACAGCTTCAGATTAACGGTTTGTGTTAATCAGTGAGGCATCCTCTGTTTCAAAGCACGCGTGACAAACCTTATTTTATGTCCCTGTGGTCTACGTACACACACTGTAAAGCCCATCAGGTTTTCATGAGAGAGACCATATACCTTTCAACTTGTAACTTTCACTGGGCTGATCAAGCTGGGCGGATCAAAGTCGGATCCACTCAAATTCCTTCTTTACTTAAGAGACCTGAGGGGTGTCTTGTGTTTGAACTGGAGAGGGTTTAACCTTCGCTAGCATGTTCCTCTGGACGTCTGACTGTGGCCCGTATGCAGAACAACAGAGAAAGACAAAGAGTGTGTGAGTGAAAGAGTGAATAAGTGAGTGAGTGAGTGAATAAATGAGTGAGTGAGTGAGTGAGTGGGTGAGTGAGTGAGTGAGTGAGTGAGTGAATAAATGAGTGAGTGAGTGAGTGGGCTGGTGAGTGAGTGAGTGAGTGAGTGAGTGAGTGAGTGAGTGAGTGAGTGAGTGAGTGAATAAATGAGTGAGTGAGTGAGTGAGTGAATAAATGAGTGAGTGAGTAAGTGAGTGAGTGAGTGAGTGAGTGAGTGGGTGAGTGGATGAGTAAGCAAGTGAGTGAGTGAGTGAATGACTAATGGAGCAAATGAGTGAGTGAGTGAATAAATGAGTGAGTGAGTGAGTGAGTGAGTGAGTGAATGAGTGAGTGAGTGAGTGAGTGTGTGAGTGAATAAATGAGTGAGTGAGTGAATGAGTGAGTGAGTGAATGAGTGAGTGGGTGATTGGGTGAGTGGGTGAGTAAGTAAGTAAGTGAGTGAGTGTGTGAGTGAATAAATGAGTGAGTGGGTGAGTGAGTAAGTGAGTGAGTGAGTGAGTGTGTGTGTGTGCGTGAATAAATGAGTGAGTGGGTGAGTGAGTGGGCTGAGTGAGTGAGTGAGTGAGTGAATAAATGAGTGAGTGAATAAATGAGTGAGTGAGGGAGTGAGTGAGTGAGCGAGTGAGCGAGTGAGTTTATTACCGTAACCTTCAGTTGAGACAGACACTTTGTAGTCACCTCCAGAGGTTTGCATCGATCACTGGATCACACAAGGACACTGAGGAGATTCAGTCATGCACCGGCGGCCGAGCAGAAAAGAGGCCAGTCCACACACACAAACAAACACACACACACACACACACACACACACACACACACACACACACACACACACACACACACACACGCCACAGTACATTAGCGTCTCTTCTGCTGGCCCAGTATGGGACAGGACACCAACTGGGCCCTCCACTTATACTGTTGAATTTCAGCTATGAGCTTATCATCCCCCCACCAATCTGATTGATATGTGAGACAAACCATACGCTCGGGTATTATTTCTGCTGATTACAGCACAATATTTTTGGATCCTTAACCACAGCATCCACTCCCCAGTCCACTTAGGAAGGAAAACAGAAAAGTTTATTTGTCCTAAAACAAAGGAGAGAGGGAGAAAAAATGCCTGTGTGATGTTGATAACCTTTTGGGGTGACTAGGTAAAAGGGTTATCTGTGGTTTGTGTCTGTGTTTCAGGGTCATCTCAGGGTCGCTGCTGGTTTCCCTGGTGGGCAAACACCTGATCTAAGTGAAAAGAACATCCCTCCCAAGGTAGAACCACTAACTAGGGGTTGCTAGGAAACCACAATGTGTGTGTGTGTGTATGTATAGTATGTGTATGACTATGTGTGTCTGTGTCTAGTCATTGTCCAGGGGACTCAGCTGGTTGTTGAAGAAACCTCATATGTTCAAAGTGACAGGTGTTACATGGTCTGGCCTAAATAAGGAAAGAGAGGATGTAAGATGGGAAAAAGGAAACCAACTAAACCCGTAAAAAACATGAAAGATGTGCAAATATTGACACACATTTTTAAAATGAGGGTGCCTTCATCAACTGGACTCTCGAAAAAAAAAAACTCCACTTCATCAAGCCATATCTCTGAGGAAATTGGGGCAAGTATGAGAACATCTTTGAGAAAAACAAACTAATCTAAATAACCCAGAAAATGATTTATCTAAAGTTTATCCATCTTCCAAACACAAGATGGTTCCCTCCTTAGTGCTGAAACCCTTGGATTGCACTCTACACCAATGGCTTGAGACAATATCCTCGGGAGTACGATTTTTAAGACATGTGATTTTGTGTATAAAAACGATGTGTGTGTGTGTGTGTGTGTTTATACCCCGACCATCTGGTCAAAGCATTGACTGAGGACAGATAAATTGTATTACCGATCATGCACCACTTCTTTGGGGCCTTCCCAAAGTTCCACACAGATTTATGCAAGAGCGCGACTCCCACACAAGTTGACTTTTGTGTCATCCCTTAAGCAAACAGAAAGAGAGAGCAAGAGAGAGTGATAGTGTGTGTGTGTGAGAGTGAGTGTGTGTGAGAGTGTGTGTGAGAGAGAGAGAGAGATGAGCCCTGTCCTGAACCTTGTCCAAACTCTGCAGGCTGCCACGATGAAGGGTATATTTTTTTATCAAGGTCTGCCAGCTAGGCTACTCTGACAGTTCTATCCTCTGCCAAAATACAAACACGGAAAGAGTGAGAGTGAAAGCCAGCGAGAGTGAGAGAGAGAGAGAGAAAGATGGACAGCGGGAAAGAGAGAGAAAGGCGGAGAGAGTCTTGTCATCTGATTTTGCCACTTACTGACGCTCAGCGTTTTACACAAGTTCCAAGGTACTGTGAGAGCACTCCAGGGGCCAGGTGATTCAGAGGCCAACTTTTCTCTATGAGCAGTTAAATAAATGGCGGATATTGCACGATATTCACATTCAGCACCATCACATTTATGTAGATCTTTCAAAAGATAATGGCTAACGTTGCTCTTGAGCATCAAATGTTACCCCTTTTAATACAGCGTCGTCAAATCTCTAACGTGGTTTTAGGAAATGTAATGCAGTAATACCCTGTTTTACAGTATGTATGGGTCTATTAGCTAGGACAGGCTCTTCTATTGTTATTGATGCTCTTGTTTAGGTAGACATAATTGAATTCCAAAAATGCAATATCACTCATTCATCATGTTCAGGGTTGACATTTCTATCAGGCTATTGATGCACATGCAAGTGAATTTAGTAAAGTGTAAAATCATATGTGTGTAGTAGGGCTATTAGAAAGGGTTATGACAAAGTGTTGTGCAATAAAAAACTGCGGTTCACACCAAAACACAGTCAGCTGCACTGACTACACACACGCTAGACTTATCAACTACAAATGTTAAGGGCTTAATCACACCAAGTCACAAGTGTGGCTGACGCACTGACCATCCTCCAAGACGGCAACGGACCTTCAAATCACTCGGTCCAAGCAAATGAGAGGAAAAACACACGGGAGTTTGCGACATGGGGCCCTTACTGTGGGAAGCTGACCCCTGTTAAATCGTTTGAGGCCCTTTAATGTCTGACACTGAGCGGGAAGTATAGGCTGCTACAAGATTTCTGACTGTTTTGAGAGTTTTTTCAAACTCTGACGAAAGGGGTTTGTTTCATCTTTGACTCAAAGGCTGTTTGACACATCCAGCAGCCTCTTTTTCTCTGTTTCCCTCCAGTGTCTATTAAAGGCCTATGTTATTCTATATATCAAACGCCTGTTATACCGTTAGCTCATTGCCGTTTTTGTGATGCTCGATTGATCCCCGCTTTCAGTCCGCCCCCATTCCCATTGTGAGGAGAGGGGGCATTTAAACGCCTCCGTGGTACAAAAAGGGTTAAGACTCATCTCAAAGATGCGAAGGGAGAGAGAAGGCACAGCAAGGACAAACTATCGATCCCCTCCCGGGTGGACCGTTAGTGCTTCACAGAGGTTCATAGTTTCATCCTAATCATACCTCTCTCTCTCTCACACTGCCCCTCTCTCTCTCTCTCTCTCTCTCTGTTGCCCCAAAGTGTGACCCAAAGTGTGAATTATATCGTGTCCCGTCTCGTTACAAATTGATTTTACCCGTTTGTTCGTCTGTTGATAAAATAGCGTTAGTGGTTTCCAAAGGAGGGTCCGGGAAACTTCAGGGGTCCTTGAGGGGTTCCAGGGGGACCCTTAGCAAAATGAGGAATAGTTTAGTTTCACTCCATTTGAGGTAACATGAGGGAAATTATAAGGACGTTTTTTTTTTTTACTGCTGTTACCTCACCTGCAGTATAGACAGATGCAATTCTACAGTCCACTACTTCTTAACAATGTCTAACAATACAAATACACTAGGGCCTGTGGTCTAGTGTGGGTTATATATTTGGGGTCATCTATGTTAAAAAATCTTGGGAACCCCTTAGTTACACGTTCACGTTGTGTGTGTGTGTGTGTGTGTGTGTGTGTTGGGGCAGGTCCCGATCCCGTTTCACCACCATGGACAGCGCACCAACCGCGTCCCACAAGACAGACGAACATTGCCGGATCACTGTGAGCAGTGGCGATACACCTGCCTTACACTTCACGGCCCTTATGAAGCATAGCCATAGTAATCCTATAATAAGTAGTACATGGATACTATGGCTCCACAAATCACAGCAAAGAGAAAACATATCCCTCTAAGTCCCTAAATCAATATTACAGGGGCTATTCGGTGATACCATACGAGATAAATATACCTTAAAGTCCGATAAGGTCAGTATAAAGTCACAACTGAGCGCCACAGACACACTAAAAGTCACGATAGGGATATTAGAGGGATATTATAGTGATGCAGAAATATCAGTTCACCCTCCAAGTGAACTAAAAAAAAAGCCCACAGCTTATATCCTGATAGAATTAGGTATAATATTATTAGTCTACACCTGGACAGACAAGGGTGAGTGTGCTATATAACACCGGGTCCTTTAAGCAGGGCAGGGTGCAGATCGGACCTGGTGGGGAACAGTTTGGAGCCGGAGCGGAGAGGGGAAGTTGCACCGCCCCGATTCAGGCACCACGGCCGGAGCAACTAAAAGCTCAGATAGTGATTGAAAGTGATGGTAAAAGGATTTAGCCTGGGCATTAACCGAGAGAGAGAGAGGAGAGAGAGAGGGAGGAGAGAGAAGAGGGAGGGAGCGAGAGAGAGAGAGAGAGAGAGAGAGAGAGAGAGAGAGAGAGAGAGGGGGTGGGGAAGAGAGGAGGAGGGAGGGAGATATTTTCCATAAAGCTTTTTTCTCTCTTTCTTTCTGCCCTTGAGCATCCCGGGTAACCCGATCTTGTAAAGTAGGAGGAGGAGAAGGAGAGGGAGAAGAAGGGCGGGCACAAGCCTATCCTCAAAGTCAACATTTTTACTTTTGATACTCCTTGACGCCGGATTTCAGTGCTCTCCCCTAACCGTTTCCAGATCTAGGACACCGATCTACTGTGTGCAGCCATCCTCGGTGTAATAAAAAAGTATCCGGCAGAAGGCAAAAACAAACAGCGAGTCGGGCAGTGAGATAACGGGAGTACAGTGAGCACCGCGACGGGGAACGAGCACAGTGGACGAACCCGAGGATTTGTTGCAGAAAGATGGGGACGTTCATCTACTCCGGCGACACATAAAGTGCTGCTCGTTCTCCCGGATGAATTGTATAAGTAAGTGCCTTATCACACATGAGAAAAAAAATCTCGCAACACAACGGCGTTTTGAAAAGGCAGCAAAAAAACAAAACCTCTTTGAAGTCTATACCGAGAACCTTCTGAGTTATATAGAATATCGGGACCTCTCTGAAATAATCCGAGTAGTTCAAACATTTTCAGCACTATTTCCACAATTTAAAATAAACGAATCGGTGCACTGATATGTGAATATACGGTTAATATATCAGCGGTTATGCTCGAACGGATGCACTACTGTAGAAACTGACACACCCAGTTGTCATCGATGGGAAATAGCTTTGGTGATTTAACTTAAGAACTATACGTAGGAACTGAAGAAGTAATTGAATCCACTGGATTTCACGAGACAAGTTGTGCAAGGACTTGGCCACTTGGCTTTTGTCCATAGGGATGAACGTCGGCTTATGATGTCCATAAAGAAAAGTTAACCATATCAAGTCTTGTCTTCTTGTCTTAAAATTGTATTTTTCTTAAAGGAAGTGAAAAAAAATATGCCAATTAAGTAACATAGTTTAATTAACTTGTTTAAAGTTTTTTTTGTCTTGAAACAAGTGACAACAACTAATCCTCAAATACCAGGCACTTGATTCAAGAAGGCACATTTGTAACTTGCTTTAAGAAAAAACAAGTTTTTAAGACTCAGTTAAGATGCATATTTCTTGCAGTGCACTGACTTTTTTTTATTTTTTTTTTACACATCTGCGCTCTCCATTTCCAGCAATGAAGAGATGGTGACAAGTCTTAGGCTACAACTCTTTTACGCACAGGCGGCACCCGGCACCAGCACACGTGTTTTTACGCACAAAGTGGATACCAGCACCGGACGGCGTTATTTACTGCTTTGCTGCCCATTCTTATAACAAGCAACTCCTTAAATTAAATATCTGCGAATGGACTCCACCAGTTTAAAAGTAGGTTAATCGACTCGTCTGTCTTTCTGAATCTGTGGGTCTACTATCATGGGAAATTTAGGACTGTGCCGCGCATTCACTTAAAAGTTCTCCTCATACATGACTATTAAAGTCGAGTGAAGTTGGGCCACAGAGCGCAAACGTGATTTTTTTACTTTACAAGATAAATTACCGAATTTTACAACAATACAATTAACGAGTAAATTGTGTTTTTTCAAGAGGGGATAATATCACACTTGAATTAAATGGCAAAACCTACACCACCCTGCAACACACCCACCCACATGCATCTTTTTGAAGATTGGCATCAAACTTTTCGCCTTGTTTATGCGGAATGATACCCGGATACATGTCTCACACTTTTGCCTCTGAAGAATATGACAGATTAGGCACAGCATAACACACAACTCTCTGCTGCAGGATTTTCACTGTAGAACTATGTGAAGGGGATTGCCCTTGCAATATTTGAAAATTAGATGAATGCCCCGTGGACTAATGAGGATAAATGATCACTTTTTCTCCCTATTCCCCCTGCAGGACAATCAAAAGAGCCTGGCCAGTGTGCTGCGTCCAATGGATATACCTGAAGACGCAGCAACTTCTCCATCATCCTCCCCGGTCAGCTCCACCGTCTCCCTGCTAGACAGCTGTCTCTGAGACATGGATCCATGTTAACAACTCCTACCAAGCCCCCTGCAACACTATGGTTAAAGTGGATGCCAAGATTTATCTCTGTAACATCTCACGCCCCCACATCCACAACTCATCTTCCTCTGCAAATCAGCCATCAAAACAAGAAAGTGTCTCACTCTCTGGAAGCCATAAATATTTGTGAAGAGACACTTCAAAAGAGACTCACTGATCGTGTTTTGGTTTCATAGGGAGCTTTTAAAGCCTGGAGGCTAGTTGAGCCGCTCACCCTCACCTTTTCCATTCACAATACAGCAGCATGGTGGGGGTAGGGATGTCCAGTGTTTCCTTATGATCACCACTCTATGCGCCTCACCTCTCCTCTGACTACCTGTGGCCCCCCTCGCCCTGCGCCGGACCCGCTCCAACCACCCCCCCCCCGCCTGCCATGCTCCTCCAGGCCGTGTTGTTGCTGCTGCATTGCTTGGCCTTGACTCTGGGCCAGTACCAACTGTGCAAGTCCCTGGTGAGCACGGACGATGGCTCGGTGTGGGAGCACTACGCCTGCCAGCCCAAATCCGCACCCATGAAAGACTACATGCGGATCAAAGTGGATCCACCGGGAATCACCTGTGGAAACCCAACCGAGAGGTTTTGCACCCTGGTGAGTTCATGTCAGGTCATGTAGAGTCTACTTTATGTAGTTGCAGAGAAAGTAATGTCTGAAGGTTCCTAGATTGCATGCAAACACAATGCCAGCTGGGCCTTTGCCCCTCATCAGCATTTAATCTAGTAGGCCTACAGACTCCTGAGGTCAGTCCATGAAATGATACTAGGCGAAATCTATCGCAGTTAGAAACTATCCTTTCCTAACCCAACAAGGGCACTGGGTTATGCCTTTACGCTGAACTAGAGACAATGTTAAAACTAATGACACAGAGAAAAACACTTTACCCGCTGTCTAATTAGTGGGTCAGAGCGGGATTCATTTTTATAAAGTGGCCCCGGTTGGTTTCATGGGCTCCAGAAGGGATGACACCAGTGAAATGACTTGGCAAGGTTCGACTTCCCTGGGAGAGGTCCGGAGGTGTTGTTTACATTGATATAGAGTTGGCAGACTATCATCCGGTTTGATTTGGGTTTCTAGAGGATTTCAAATTTCGTTTGGTAAAGGGCATGTAGCTCAAGGGCACTCAGGGGTGAGAGGGTGAAAAAATATTCTGCTCTATATGCAAAGATTTAATGCACTTTAGCCTGTAGGCCACTTCCTACCGTGGCTGATGCAGACATTTATATTGTTATAAAATCATTGTAATTCCAAGACGACTGCAGTTAAGCTTCTCTGTCTCCTTCTGTTTGAGGTATCCGACTGTAATATTTGACTCACGATGTGAGAGACAGCAAGGTTGTTCCCTTGATGAAGTTTGCCAGTCTGTGACTGTCCAGTCACTGAATGGCCAGTAGCTGCTAGACCTCCTGTCTCTACACCCGTGAGTCAAAACTCTCACCGAGTGTCTCCATACTGAGAGACAAAGATGTGAGCCGTGTCACATCATGCAATTATGTGATGTCATTAGTGAGGTGTCGGTGTTGGTAGGTGTGTTCTGTGTGATTAGGGGATTGGTATCTGTGAACGGTTTTTACAAACAAACCTCCTTAAACACGTAAGCGAACTTACCCCTCCACACACACACACACACACACACACACACAAAGCCCCCCCACCCCCACCCCTTCCTCTAATTGAGACTAATAACAGTACTTGGGGTCATTTGACAACAGGAGCAGGAGCGGATATTGTGCTCCTTGGAAACCTAATGGTTAATGATTTGTTTAATGTAGAAGTAGCGGAAACCACCGACGTCTTGAGAAAGCCTCTCCAATGACTTCTCTTGAGAGGAGGGAAGGAGGGAGGAAGGAAAAGAGGGGGAGAAGTGAAGAGAGACGCTTGCTGCCATAACATATTGACGTCTGCCCCCTAATGGCCCTGGCCTGGAAACTTCTATAACTATATTTCTGAGCGAGCAATGATGAAATATTGATGGGTTCCTTAATGGGCTTCCTTACAAGGCTTGAGCAGCGATGCTCCATCCGTTGGATCCACAATGCGCTGCTAGGCTGAGGAGAGAGAGCGATGGGAGCAAGGCCTTAGTCAGCACTTCTACATCGGCCGGGGTCTTTGTAGTGGAAAGTTCTGGTTCTCCTCAGGTCGTCTTCGGCTGTAGGGAGCGCACCAGGGCCCCGACCGCACTAGCTGGGGATTTAGAAAGTCAAGAAATTGCAAGATGAAAGTTCACTTCAGCATCCCATGAAAAAGGGATGGATGTGAGAGTCAAATTGCTGCAGCATGAGTGATCCAAAAAGTGTGAAGCCTTCTTAGGTCCGTAATCAGACAGTTAGATAATACTGTAAATAGACAATTATGTAATTAGCAGTCCTGTGGTGCACAAAAGCTCCACTTCATGAGGTTATCATGGCAGTCCCCATATGCTCCGTAACATATAGGATTACTCCATCTACATACACACAAGTCGGGGAATCCACTACAAGGCCACTACATCTCTTCCTCCTCTCCTTCTTACTTTTGGACCCATCAACTGGGTATTGGTTGGGGTTATTGGTATACAGATCATTTATTTTCTGAAAAGCAAAATTTGTTTTTTTCTGCCTTTTTCGCCTCCGGATTTGGCAGCTTTACAGAAAAGTTTCTTATCTAATTGGTGTACATTTACATTCACTCATTCAGCAATACCACAAGTCAAAGGAAAGTCAAGGCACCGAAAAAAAGACTGCATTACCCAATGCGCAGAGCTGCTCATCCTTAATAAGACTTGAGACACACTGCGGAAGATGCATAATAGTTTTCCCCCCTCTCTCGCTGCATGAACGCTACAGAATGTTCCTAAAAACTACGGGGTAAATTCACTGTTTGGCGTTTTGATGTTGAGGCATAGCTTTCCCTGCTTGCGTTGGTTTACAGTAGTTTGGTCCTCTCCTCGGGGATCCATGTTTTTCTACTCTATTTATCTCGTTCCTGGGGAATGCAGCATCCGTTCTCCTCAGCCAAACAGGCCAGCAGTGTTGGCTTCTTTCAACATGACGGGCCCCCACATTCCTCTTTGACGGTGATGCTACTGTGTCTAGTTCTCTGTTAGGAGCTTCAGTAGTTAGTTTGTAGTTTCTCTGTACACTAGCTAACTGGTGTTAGCTAGCTGCTGGGAGTGATAGCGGATAGGGGGGGTTGGGGGTGGAGTGGTGTGTGTGTGTTGCTAACGATGAGGGAGAGGTAAGGAAGATCTCACCTTAGCTAAGCAGAAAGATGAGATCAGACCCGTGTTGCACAGTAGTACACACTCTGTCGATATAAGAATGGTGCATTCACTGTACTGTTGTGAGCCTTGTTTTTGTTTTTGAACCAAAAGCTTCAATCAACCGTCTCCCCTGGGTTGAGAACAGAGAGTAACCGCATGCAAATAGTCTGCATGCATGCATGTGTACAGAAACGTACAGTATGTGATGTGACCTTAGCAGGGGATAGCGGGGCGTGTTAAACGTGTGCATGAGTTGGCCACGGTACATGTGTCAGTATGTGTAAGAAAGACAAAAACACACCTTCCTGTTCCACAACAGATTTGCCCGTTTTAGAAGGTAGAAATCAGCCAGCTCTAAAAATAGACATGAGAAAGGCGAGAGAGAGAGAGAGAGAGAGAGAGAGAGAGAGAGAGAGAGAGAGAGAGAGAGAGAGAGAAGCCGCGCAGCAGCGGAAGGGGAGCATGCAGGAAGGGGAGGAAGATGGCAGCTGGTAGCGTGGATCAGTGGATCAGTGCTTCCCAGACTGGGCCTATAGCCATACTGCATAGTCCCTGCCCACTGCAGTCCTGCCAGGCCCGGTCGGCCTGCCCTGCCCAGCAGTGGGCCGGCCAAGGCCATGCAAAAGGGCCACCCACACCCAGCGGTGGCCCATCCCTGATGCACCTCTCGGGGGGGAAAAGATAGCCAATGTCCTAATAATACACCCTTGGAGGTGAATTTGGGCACAGCGTGAGTAGGGGTGACAGTGCAGGGCATAATTAACGAAGGGAACAGAAAAAAAAAGACATCTAGAGGGAGTGATAGTTAGAGAGGGAGAGTGACTCTGCGTACGAGAGAGAGAGCGAGAGAGAGAGAGGTATGATGATGTCATGGTATGGCTTGCTTCCCCATAAGGAAATAGTTGAAAGTGATCAGTGTGTTTAGATGGGTTGGCAGGACGGGAGGACAGTTATAAGTGAGACTTATCCCCGGCTGAGGTGATACTAAGGAGGATTGGCCGCAGGGGTTCGGACAGACTGAGGTGAACTCGCACGTTAGCCGACCGCCTCGCTTCACCACACGGGACCTGGGATTGATGGTTTGCTATAGAGGCTATATGCGTGTCTGTCTGTGAGTATGTGTGTGATCAATGTGTGTGTGTGTGTGTCAGAGAGTGATAAGAGTAATACGTGTAATAAGAGGATTTCTAAGGATCCTAAAGTCGACCTCCTAATGTAACGTGCCCAGCTCTGGTCATCTGAGCAGGACAGGCTGTGTTGCTGCTACACAATCTTCTCTCAGTGTATACTAACGAGAACCTTCAGTATGACGGAAAAACTTTCAACAAAATAAAAGATAAACGTTATAAGTGAAAAAGCAATATCCCTTTTTTTCTTCCCCCTCTGTGGCCTTTTTAATGGGAGGGTCATTTCATTTGATGGTTCTCCAAAACAAAATAAATTGTGTTCTCTGAGTGTGTCTCTACCTTTATTCCCCTTGCTGGCAATATAACTTGGAAACTTCTATAAGTGGAGGAAGAGATAGAGAGGAGAGAGAGAGAGGGCAGGGCGATGGAGAGGGATGGTAGGAAAATATTTGGGACAGACGTGGTCATAAAAGTAGGAGGAAGGGAGATGAAGAGAGAAAGAGATGCAGAGCACAATATTCCTCATAATTTATTTGTGAATGAATGACGTGTTCCTGTTATTTCTGTAGACAAACAGTGAAGTTTTGTTGCCGTTGTTAGAAACTGTGTTCAAGCAGTAAAAAAACTGTTTTTGTAAGAGGATTTCAGAAAGATCAAAGAGTCATTTTTTAGTCTACACCACATACAGTTTTCACGATTGCCCACAAATGGCGCATAGACAACTCAAAGATGAATCTTTCCCCCGTAGCCTGAGACAAACTTCAGCGCTTGAGGTAGGGGTGGGCGGTATGGCCTAAAATTTATATCACGGTATATTTAGAATTTTGGACTGGTAACGGTATATATCACGGTATATTTGTTTTTCTTATAATAATAATAAAAATGCTTTAGGAGCAGTACAAGACTCTGGGATGGTAACAGTTTATTCCCGGGGGGTTAACTATGAGGTTTCTACTGGGCTCTTCCATTAGTATCCTGTAATCTGTATATTATGACAAAATTGACATTGAACTTAAGTGTTTATGAATGTTTTATTGTGCAAAACTGCACTGTATTATATATAAATAGCACCTTATATGCAAACTTTTTTCCAAAATAGGTTCTGAACAATACAAAGAAATATTTTCAAAAAAAATAAACATAAAAATGTAAATTTCAAGTATTCCAATACTTCAAATAACTTCTACTGTATATAACAAAAACTTCAAAGGTTAGGCAACATGCCAAGAAAAGAATTATAAAGATAAATAGCACATTATATGCAAACGTTTTTCCAGTTTGGCTTAAGTGTTTTCGACCTGGCATCACATACCTCGGATCCAGTGTTTTGATCAATGCCTTAAACCTGTTTGTATAGGAACCATGTCCTTACATCGGTACTCCGGTATGGAATGTGTAATGTCCTTCCACCGCTTGCTTTTTTTTGGTCATACGGATAGCCACTGGAAAATGACTCGGCTAGCGACGTCTGCGTTGTGGTTTTTCGTTTAGCATCACTTGCGGAAGGACTGCTTGTGTCTACGCGCATCCTAGTACTCTCTTCATACTCGCGGACATGTTTTGTTTTGAGGTGATAAAACAGATTGCTCGTGTTACCACCGCCGGCAACAACTCTTGCTCGACATTGCTTGCAGATAATAGTTTTATGCTCAAGGTCCAACTTTTTAAACCCAAACCACGTCCAGATGATGGACGAAGCACCTTTCTTTCTAACTAATTCTTCTTCTTTGTTTGCATCGGGAACGGGAGCTCCCGCATCATGCTCGCTGCCTTCCATTTCACCATGCATCTTCAGAAAGCATGCGTCTGTTTACGTCGAAGTTTACGTTGCACTACTCACTTTTTCACATCGTCTTTTTCCACAAACTAGTTTATTATCTTTAAATGGCAGCGCGCAGTTCGCTAGCTTTGTGTGTTACGTTTGTAAATTGTATTTTTACATTCAAAGAGCCTAAAAGTAGCCTTCTACCGGTACATCTGGTAGAGTCAAATCTCTACCTTGGCACGGATTTCTACCGGTATACCGGTTCAACCGTTATACCGCCCACCCCTAGCTTGAGGACTTAGAGTAACATTGTTATCCCTCGAGTGACCGAGTGAGGAAGCAGGCAAGGTGTTTGTTCAATATGGGACAGTCCCCTCCCTAAAAAAAAACGAAAAAAAAACCGAGGAACTCACTCATCGCAATGGCATCATGGCGGCTGTTGTCGTGGAGACAGGATCCCAGCGAGGATAATTGCTGGAGGGACTTAGCAGTGTGGGCCACCTGCCGCAGCAGTTGGCCAGGATCTGTGTGTGTATGTGTGCTCGCGTGTTATGTGTGTGTGTGTTTTGCGGGTGTTTGTGGGTGTGTGTATCCTGGCAGGACTATGTGGGCCAGGGCAGAGGAGTGGCAGGGGGCAGAGTGGGATAAGGAGGACAGGGCACACAAAGGGCTTAAACATAACCTCACATGCAGGTCTCATAGAAAATGAAATCCTTCCCTATAGTGCATATCACCTCTCTAGTAATCCTGATGGCTCAGACGGGTCAGACCAGCCGCTGTTATCAGCAACACGCAACTTTTAACCCTGTGGATTCACGTGCACACACACACACACACACACATACAGTACACGCACCTTTTCTCTCACTCTTGCTTTCTTTCTCTCTCTGACAACATACGTAAACACACTCACACACTTTGCGGGGGCTAACCTATATGGGGTTTGTACTGTATCTGGGACAGTGTGACAGTGTGATCATTTTCAATAGGATTTGTAGGTCGAGGGTCATCCCCGGAACAACAGCCTACTAATCCAATCCCGTGTGTGTCAACGTGCGTCTGGGCTAAGGTCAGAGGCTGCACTAATGGAGGGCACAGAAGCAGCGGGGCCACCATAGAGCAGCTTTGGGCTAAAAGCACTCTCCCTCTGACTTTCAGTTATAACCCATCCATCTGACTGTCAATCTAATTACCGTTTCCTGTGGTAGTTGTTTATAAGCATAGTAGATTACCACCATAAGTGTGTTTGCTCTGACAGTGATCTCTCTCTCTCTCTCTCTCTCTCTGTTGTGTCTGTGCAAGGGAAGTCATTGGCAGAGATAATTGGGTTATCACGTAGAGAACAATGCTGCCATGTCTCCCCAGCGAGGAGAGAGATAGATCATCTGTTGTTGTTGGTATAAAAGATATTATCGTCTCACTGTCGTATGTTGCTGTATCTTGCCATGCATTGTGATCGCCGTATTGTACCTCTGTGCCGTACAGCTTTCCTCAGCGCCGGCTCAGCGTTTGCTTATGGTTGGAGTTTTCCCACCCTGCGGTGTCACCATAAATCAGATGATTTATAATCTCAGCCTCGCAGGATTGTAACTTTTGCTTTTGTTATTAGACCACTAGAGTGGTTTTGAGTGACTGCTCACTTTCCCAAGGTACAGTCCAATGACTTTATTCAAAAGGCAGAAATGTCTGCATATACTGCTTCTTGGCAATATAGACAAGAAAAAAGTGAACGTTTGCAAAGAGGCTGTGACGCATGATCTGTGCTTGCAAAGCGCATCGGTGTTATACGATACGGCTTACACCATAAAGAAGACACACATTGTTTAAATGCACAATCCCAAGTAATCCTGCTGGGATGCATTTTGATGTAAATCAGTGGGTGCATTTCAGCAAATTAATGTTCCACCAATTTTCTACGGTATATAATATTGTGGCAAAAACATCATTTTTTTCAGTACAAGTTAGGTGTCTTAGTGAAAATACCTCCACAGCTATAATTGTTAGTGTATTTTATGCATTGATCTGTTCACGTTTGCATGAAATATGACATTGTATACTGCCACAGGTTTCATTGTAAGTCTTCTGTGAATTTTCCATGAGTTGAATGTTAGATAAGCTTTGGGAACCTCTAAGTATATTCAGTGAGAAGACAGAGTCGTCGGATGTATTATCAGCTCTCTACAAATGCTCTGAGTCAGTGATACACCCGACATGGTTAAACTGCATATTTCTGTGCATCGAAGATATATCATGGACCACATCCTTTGCTTGAGTTACTTTAGGAAAAACTGGTTTGGAAACATTACACTGAAGCACACTGGGCGGCATGTAAATAAGCTATTTTTATTTTTTGTCATACCGTATTGATCCCCAAACGGGAATCTCTGTGCTTGTGCCCCTCCACCGGGAGACCGGAGTGCAGCACCTCTAGAGTAACAGAGATTCAGAGCCTTGCTCAAGTGGGGCTGATGCTCGCTGTCATGGGGGCTTGAATCCGGAAACCTCTGATTAAAAGACGGTCTCGCTACGGCTTATCTTTTTGTTTACATATTTTTCATGTAAATATCTACAAATATTCCCAAATAATTATTCATCAAAGGTGCTTCCAAATAGCATTTCAGCATTGAGCTTTGTAAGTCACTTAAATAATAATAATAATAATTAGAAGAGGAAGAGGAAAATAGAAAAGACAGAAGAAGAAAAGACACATATCTTGTTAAGGACCATTCAGATAAATTCAGAAACCATATTTGTTCCCAACAAACAAAAAACAAAATGTCTATGGGATAATGACTGCAATAACATTGTATCAGTTAATTACAAGTTTAGAAAAGAGGAGAGGAAGCTTTTACAATTTACAAAAGAAGTAGAGTGGAAATTTTGCTAGCATCTGTTGCTCTGAAGATCTTTTATAATCTAAGTAAAGCAGCTCTGTACTGTGTTTAGATTAGAGATCACATTAGAAATGTTCAAATAGATTTGTTCAAATAATCAGTTAATTCTTTCTAAACAAATTGACAAAAATACTTACAATAGAAATGATAGATATGATAGAAATAGGTGTATAATTAGAGAATTTGAGAAGAGGCTAGACAAGTGTACAATTAGGCTAAATATGATGAAAAATAGTCAGTGGCTCTGTATGATGAACTGCAAATCACAATCCGGTACAGTATTTAATTTCTTGTGTTCTCAGTTTTCAAAAACTAAAAATGTACTAAAATTACTAAAAATTTGAACATTAACCAATTAATTAATTGAATCAATGGTACAAATTAACTACACATAAAATACATTTTTCTCAAAGATCTAAGATTATAAGGACCAATTTGACATCAAGAGTCAGATCTGGGTCTAAACAATCAGGATTACTTTTAAGCTCTTTTAGAGTTGACACTGCTGGCCTGACCAGCAGTTCAGAGGCTACATTGAACTGAGAGACCAATGTGTGGATCTTTTGGATTAGTTGATGTGAACATTTTACCTCTATGGTGATATGGATATTAGAGCCCAGGCTGCAGTAAGCTACGAGGAGTCATAGGATCATCTTTAGTCACAGGTGCGTCGAGAAACACTGGGTTGTAATTGCAAAGCCTGCAGAACAGTGAGATTCAGCAGCCCAGGGAGGAAGTGGGATGAAGTGGGGTTAGAATGGGAACTTAATAACTTAATAGGAGGGAAATGGGACCCCTGATCACTTTGAAAGTGGGTTGGAGCTGGCAACTGTGGAGCTAGGGTGGAGGGACCTGGCGTCTTTGGAAAATGTGCAGGAATGTGGGAATTCTGATTGAGGAGCGAATGAGAAATCTTACATCTCTGAAGAAAAGGAGGACGGGAGCCATGACATCTCTGGGCGGAGAGTGGAGGGAAATCCAGGCATTTCTTAGTGGAGGTGGAAAGGGGCATATCTCTGTGAGGAAAGGGAAAAATGCTGTTGACTTCTCTTGGAGAGGTCTGCAGAGGGGTTGTGGCTTGAAAGTCCTGGCATCACTAGAAGACGAAGATCAATTCTTCGGAGTTGGAAGTGGAGAAGCCCTCTGCTGTCTACAAGAAGACAGTAGTGATGCATGATCCTCTTGACCTTCACACCTCCTATTGTAATGTTGTTTGGCAACTTTACTTTTAATCTCTGTCTCTCAGCGTCCTGGCAAGGAGTTTAGGGCCTTCTTCATTCAGATACACATCATCCTTCATGTGTCAAATATTCTTGTGGAGAGTCACAGACACTGTAGGGAAAAGTGCACATCTTTTAAAGCATGATGAAATGAAGAGGAAGATCCAGAGCTGGAAGGAGTAGAAGTAGTGATTCTTGTTTCAGGATACTTTTCAGCTATCAGAAGTACTTTTTAATAACTATTAGTTGTCACGACAATCATTTCCAACCGAACACAATTGGACTAGAAGTCCTAGTCAACACTAGATGAAATCACTTAATATCATCTCAAGGCATTTCATCATAGTCTGTGACTTGTTTAGTTAAATGCTTCATGAGTTTTCCATCCAAGTGAACTGAAACAACCACAATAGATAAGTTGTTGTGAATATTTCTATTGTATGGTCTACTCTCAAAAAGTATATATTCTCTCAAAACTAAAATACGAAGGTCTATTTTATATCTCAAAATAAATCATTTTTTGTCAAGTGTTGAGGCTATTATCATTACTGTCATTACCAAACCTCGACTGATCTCTCCTTGCTCTGTCTTCGTCCCTCTTGTAGGAGAACCCATACCTGTGCAGTGACGAGTGTGATGCCTCTAACCCAGACTTGGCCCATCCTCCCCAGCTGATGCACGACCGTGAACGCAGCGACCTGATCACCTATTGGCAGACAGTCACATGGAGCCGCTACCCCGAGCCCCTTTTGGCCAACATCTCCATGGCCTGGAACAAGAGCCTGGAGCTCACAGATGACATCCAGATCACCTTTGAGTACGGACGTCCTACCATCATGGTACTGGAGAAGTCCATGGACCACGGACGCTCCTGGCAGCCCTTCCAGTTCTACGCTGACGACTGCCTGGACGCCTTCAACATGCCGCCCAAACACGTCCGTGACCTTTCTCCTACCAACATCACACGGTTCATCTGCACCGAGCAATACTCACGCTGGGTGGGCTCCAAGAATGACAAGAACGTGAAGTTCGAGGTGAGGGCGCGCTTTGCTGTGTTTGCTGGACCTCGGCTGCAGAACATGGACAGCCTGTACACTCGCATGGAAAGCATGAAGGGATTGAGGGACTTCTTCACCTTCACCAACCTCAGGCTGAGGCTCCTCCGGCCAGCCCTCGGAGGCACCTATGTCCAGAGAGACAACCTGCTCAAGTACTTCTATGCCATCTCCAACATCGAGGTACCCGCCAGGTGAGGGATGACTGATGATGATGACTTGAGTTACAATTAGGGATGCACATTTAAAAAAAATGTCTTTGACACACTTTCACTCATTTTAATGGATAAAACAATATTTATTAGGTATCATGACATATTGCCAAGTGACCTAAAACAAGATAAAATATCTAATATTGAATAAACATTTGATTGATATTGACTGGCAAGAGTAGAGTGGTGGCAATAATCTGAAACTACAAAATGAGCATATGACAGAAATGCTATCTGCGGATGTGAAATGTTCCCCATAGTAAATGTGCGTAAATAAAACATAGTATCTAGCAGAAAAAGACAATAATACAGATTATTTGCGTTATGAGCATTACGCTACATACCGAAAAACAAATCAGTAGTTAATTTGTCATTCATGAACATCCCTAGATAAAATAATTTTGTATAATAATAAAGATAAAGATAATAAATAATAATACAAACATTTTTGTAATGCTGCCAGAAAGAGTGAATCAATAACAAAATCATTCTCTTTTAAAGATATTTTTACCAGATCATACTTTTAATCTTGAAAGCATATTGCTGAACAACACTTCTGTCTGTTCTCACACTCAGACATGACAGACTTTCTGCCCTCTGTTCTGAAGAGTCCTGTACCAGTCTTGCACACACACACACACACTCACGTAACCAGCCTAATCTGAGGGCGTTTACAATGACCCTATCTCTCTCTGCATGGATCCTAGTCTGCCTGTCATTGGCCTGTGAGCACGATGATTAACGACGCAAACAGACGGCCTCGGTGGTCTAACGTAAACCGCCATCCACATTCCGCGAGGGGAGCCGGGAACCCTTACATGGCAACTTTGTGACAGTGAAGGATGGTTGGGCCGTCATGCGCCTGCTTAGCATCAACAAGCCATCTCTCCTACCTTTCAGAATTATTATTCCAATCAATACAGGCAGGCTGACATTTGAATGGTATTTAACATCCTTGTTGGGATGGCTTGGAATGGGAGGATGGAAAGATGAATGTGTGTAAGTGTGTGTGTGTGTGTGTGTGTGTGTGTGTTGAGGGGGGATAAGTAAGGGAAAGTGAAAATGTGTGGAGCGGTTGAGAGGTGTTGGTTGATGTGGGCGTCTGTCTGTGTGTGTGTGTGTGGGGGGGGGGGTTGGGGGCATGGGGGTGTTTGATGAGGTCCTGAGTGGATGCTGACACAGCACACACACACACACACACACACACACACACACACACACACACACACAGCCCTCTGGCACTGAGGAAAGGGCCTGCAGGTATTGATCACAGGCACTTTTCAGGCTCAGCACGGAATCAGAGAGAGAGAGAAAAAAAGAGAGCGGTAGAAAGTGAGAGAGAGAGAGAGAGAGAGAGAGAAAGTGAGAGGGAGAGATCAACCCAATACCCTGGGGGTGAAACAGTCCATGTCTGTGCCAGAATCTCCACCAAACCCAATAACTTCAATAATCAGCCAGCCCTCTTGTGAAATATTTGTACTTATTACTCCATTCAGTAGTCCACAAGCGCACCGCATCCGAAAATGTATCATCTGACTCAAAATCCCAACTGTGCGACTACACTTGAAAGACGTCTCACACATTCAAAAAAAATTCTCTCCATATTTGTACACTTTCAGAACGCTTCATACGTCTTGATTTCTTTCCTCTGCATCACCCATCCAGAGGGCTGGTGGCTGATGGCTGGTGGCAGCTGGCGATAGTGTCTGTATGTGCTGGATCTGGTATCAGAGGACCCATATATAGCCTAGTGGAGATGACTGAGGCCAGTCCGTCTTCCGCCCTGGCCACCCACACCTCCCGTAACATAATCACTAATCAATAAGTTATTCTGGGCAGCCAGCAGGAGTATTAGGTGATAGTGGTATAGGGGGTCCTCAACAGTACAGTACAATCAGGAGTGTCTGATGCTTACGGCTGGGAAATTGATTTTGGGGGGCCAGACGATTAGTCAATGTTCCCTGGACAAAAGGCTAAGCTATTTCATCTCATCTCATCTGGCCTTAGTAACATATTGGGATTTCCAATGCTTAAAATTTGAATAATGAATATTCCCCTCCACTGGTGCTCCGGTGGGGACGGCGCAGGGAAATGGGTTTTATACGATCAAGACCGAGTGGCAGTGTACCGCAGGTCGCCACGGTAATGAGATACGCTGGTGTTATCGATGGGGAGAGGGTTGTAGTCACTTCCTGGCCGTATTGTATGTCCCCGGGCCTCCAGCCATGGCTCTCTGACTGAACCCAGTTAAACGTAATGATTATTAGTTAACTGTACTCAATGAGTTGAGTCTGGGCAGAGAGAGAGAGAGAGAGGAGTAAGCCCCATTCCCATTAACTAGGATAACATGGACCCTCTTTGGGCGGTGTCCGTTTGATCTGACGCTGCATTGTCAGAGTGACTGGCTGTGTTCGAAAGAGCTGGCGCAGGTATGCGGGAAGCCAGGTACTCAGGGCCAAATAGTGCTGCTTTATCAATAAATACGTAACCTGATAGGCCATTAAGTGCAAACGCAGGCAAGCAAGTTTTGATGGGGGGGGTGGGGGGGTGGTAAATTTAGATTTGTGGACGTGGTGAAATCACTCAGCAAACTGGATCTCAAACAAGTTGGGAGAGGGCATATAGGGTGGAGGACAGCCAGAGGTGGATCAGGGATTGAGAGAGAGGGGCCGAGAGAGGAGAAGGTCACGCAGGGAGAAGAGGCAAGGTCAAATGGGATCCAGTTGATAGAATATTATTATATGTTTCAGCATCACTCACTTTGTGTTGCAAAGTTCTCCCAAGGTTAACTGTAATGAGCTAACAGCCGACATTATAAACTCTAGCCAAGGTGTCTCGTGGTTTGAAAGCCTTGGGCTTCATGCTCATTTTACAGGCTATAATCTACCCTCAGAACTGGTCGTTTCCATATCATTGATGGGCCATGCGAAAGCCGCCACCAACCATCAAAGACAGAGTAGCGAGGCCTCAACTCTGTCATCATTTACATCAGTGAAATCACATTCACGGGGAAGCTTCACTCATAAGCAGAGCTCTCAAATTCACCCTCATCCGTTGCTTTCCAATCTCTCCGTCCCTGTACCCTCTGCCCCATCTGTCAGCAGCCTTCACTGGACTGTGGTGTGGACAGGAGCGGCCCGTGGCTAGCCTGTAGTCTGCATTATGGATTAGGAGCGGGGTCATGGATTGGGCCTTTCTAATGAAATAAGCAGCAGGTCGTACCGTGGGTCTTTATAATGGAATAAAGGAAAGGCTGTAAACCCAGGAAGAACCACCTAAATGGATTAGGGCCAAGATGGAGCGAAGGAGATGGAGACGGGGCAGGATGAGGAGGAAGTCAAAGTCTGCATCGTTTTTCTCCCCTCGCTGGTAATCGCTGCAGCATCAGGTCCTTTACCGCTTTAGACTCCTCGATTTGATTTGATTGGCTGGTGGGGGAGAATGACATTTAAGAGAAGCCAAGTACCCAGTTTGACTGTGCCTCACTCTGGCAGCCAGCTGTGTGAGGGGTGAAGAGATAAATCGTAGAAAAAGTAGATTCTTCCAACTGTGTGGAGTTCTGTCTCATAGTAATTTACTATCTCATTCACACTGTTGTAGATTACGCACAATTAGTACAATAAGAAAATGTTTCCTGTAGTAACGAATTGAATGAAATGAAAGAATCAGGCATATTACACATTATTTTTTCGATGACATATAAGCAAGATTAAGTTTGATTGGCCCGATCATGTCTAAAGGGCCGCCAACACTTACCGACCCCTAATTATTTTCCCAGAGTGAAAATGAGTTAGCGGAAGGCCTGCTAGGAAACGAGTGATATAAATGCTAATGGTGTCTCTGAGTGGTTTCCCATGATCATGTTGTTTCATGCCTGCTCGTCTCATTTATCTAGCGTCTGTCTGTGTGCGCGTCTGTGTTTCTCTCGGTGCTATCTTGGCCCCCCGCTGAGAGAGCTAATGCGCTGAGAGGTTTAAGCTCTCCATCTCCATCTCCTCACAGGGTTAGACTGGAACAGACGTGATTGCAGAAAGAGGATATAGGATAGTGATAGCGGTTTTTTTTAAGACTTCCCTCAGGTTTCTATATGTAGTGAGTTTTTCTCTCTCTGTGTGTGTGTGTGGTGTTATCGTGACAGCAGGAGCAACAGAAGGCCTTTGTGATTTCCCTTCAAATGGCAGCGAGGCTCACACATTAAGTAATTGAACACAAGCTGTACAGCGTAGAAACTTTTCAAATGGCAAGTTGTGAAAGATTTTTGAGAACAAATATAGACAAAGGTTCAAGAGTGTTTAAGAGTGTCTCTGGAATAAATCTGTTAGGCCGTGGTTACACATGTCACTGTGATTTTTGAGAGCTGATCACAGATTTTATGAGCTCAGCATCACATTTGGCCCACAGATGCTCAATGTGTGTCTCCCATGGTTTTCCCTCTGTTTCTTTACATTGCTCATATGTGCGTTGTGGCTTGTTTGCGTGCAGACTATGTCAACTTCTGATCATAATGTAAACCTGACCACTTTGAAATCTGGTTTTGAAGAACTGGTGACAATGTGAACAAAATATGAAATATGATATGGGGCATGTAGATCAAGACCAGGCAAATCTGGATCAGGGTTTTTACGATGAACTAAAACTTAAAGCTAAGCCTGAAATGAGACATAAAAACATTTTATTGAACTGAAATAAAAATTAAAAATAAACCCAGTGGAAAAAAATCAAAACTAAATGGAAATTGAAATGGTTGCCTCCAAAGTGAAGTGATGTTAAATAAAAATGAATGATTTTTTTCATCTTTTGACCATTGCCATACAATGAATGGAGCCAATCTCCTCTAGTGATGACTGGGCCCACATCAACTATCATTAATACTAATAATGATCATTTATGAAAAACAAAAACTAAACTAACACCAGAAAATGTCATTTGAATGCTAACTAAAACTAAAAAAATGAATGAAATGAATGAAAATTGAATGAAAACAAAACTAGTTTGTTTATCCCTGATCTGGATTTTATACAGCAGCTTAGACTGCAAGACCCACAGAGAGAAAGACTAGATGGACTGAATGAGTTACAGTAGCTAGATCTGAATGATACTGACGTGTATGACAGGAAGCTGAAGCATGAATGAGCATGACAGGGCAGATACTGAGGGGCCTCTCGGTCCGAAGGCCTTCTCCTCCTCCGCCGGAGAACTAGGAATAACAGATGCTTCTCTTCTGCTCCCCTTTTTTGGAGCCTCCATTCTTTCAGTGTCTTGATTATCTACGTAGGGTGACTTTGACTTTGGAAACTGTCACAGTGGTTTTGAATTATGCCAAAGTTTTCTTTTGTGTCCTTTGCGGAGTGAAGGTGAGAGGATGGGAGGTATAAGCCTGGATCATGAGGAGAGAGAGAGAGAGAAAGAAAGAGGGAGGCCGATGATGGATTAACTTCTAGTTTCATGGGACTAGCTGGGGTGTGTGATTTTGTGATGAATGATGTTAGGTGTGATGCTCTGTAAATATTAGTCTACAGTTCACACAGCTACCACAGAGCAGGGTAACAGTATTCTCCATATTCTCCGTCCTCAGTTGAAAAGTACTTCCCGTCCTTGCCGCCTGGCTTCGTGAGAAACCCCCCTTTTGCACTTGAAAATTGTCACTATCTCTCTCGCGAATGAACGATATGAGCTTTTGATGTGTGGTGAGTACCAACATATGAGTCGCGGCTTATATGTTCTCACTCCAAAAAGGGGGACTCTTAACCTTCATGCGTGTTCAGTCAGTCATTACATGTCAGTCCCACCCTGCTCAGGCTCCACCCACCCCCCTAGAGCTATCTACCTCAGAGACAGCCCGAGCTCGGAAACAGATCACTTTTTAAATCATTCATGAGCACTCACCGGAAAAGAAAGGCATGCAGAAAGCCGAGGGAGCGCAATGAGGAATGTGTCATTGTTCCCCTCATACGCAGTGATTTATGACACAATGGTTGTAACTGATTTGATAATCACTGTTTATTTCCCCTCAGAAGAGGAGAAAGTTAAAGTCAGCGATTTTGCCTTTTTTTTCTCTTTTATCCCCCCTCTTTTGTTTTCTCCCCTCTTCAATAGATATCTCTTTTTCTCCCCCCCTACCGCCCACCCACCCTCCACCCCCTTCTCCTCCTCTTCCCATAAATATCCTTTTAAATTCACAAATACAATAAAGAATTCTCCCCAGTAGCGTCTGCACTGTGCCTTTACCCAGCATCTGGTGAGAGGG
>JAXDDX010000303.1:0-112500 GCA_034670405.1 Hoplostethus atlanticus | reverse complement strand
AGCCCGGCCAGTCAGCAAGCTGCTCTCAGGGCAGGGGCGCTAGCTAGGCATGCACGCAATAGCCATTTACTGTATCCTCTGTAAATAATTTACTCAGGTACTCTCAAGCACACACACACACACACACACACACACACACACACACACACACACTCACTGTCTCTCTCTCTCTCTATCTATGAATCTGTCTGTTATCTTTTTGAGAGCGCATTGACAGATTGTTCAAACGTCCATGTGAATAATCCTGGAGACTGAAAGACACACTCTTTAACTCAACGCGCACGTTGATATAATAAGTCATAAGTCATAGACACACACGCACAAACACACACAGGGTGTAGATCGCAAAGGCAATCAAAGTCATTCCAGTGTTTTCAATAATTTAAGATGTCTTGCCGCTGCTTCCTTTTTTCTCCAAGGCCCAAAAGGTTCAGTGACCCCCCTCAACATTGAAACTCTTTAGCGAGTGCATGGATTTGTGTGAGTTGCACTGAGGAGAATGGGTGAGTTATCCCAACGAGCAGTCCCTTAGGCCTGTCCCCTGCTCCCGGAGATGTTCCAGTAGAAAGTGTTTTGTCCCCCCGATGGCTTTTGGGATATGTCCAAAAAGGATTGCAAAAGTGTGAGAGAGAGTGAGAGAAATAGGGAGGGAGAAGGAGAGAGAGAGAGAGAGAGAGAGAGAGAGAGAGCGTTGAGGCGGGGATTGTATTCAAAACATTTTGTGTTTTTTGCTGTCAAAATTTCTCATTAGGCAACAATGACAGATAACACGCCTGGGTGGAATGATTGTTGTTGAAAATGTTCCCAATATGTCCCATTATTCACTGAGCGTGAGAGAGGTGGGTAGAAAAGTGTGGAGCATCTATTGTGTTTATGAATCGGCCCGCTATAATTCCCAGCCACCAGATCATTGGAGGGGAGGTCAGTTATAGATTACCTGCTTAGCCTAGAGAGATGGAGCGCACATGTGAAAGAGAGTGAAAGGATGGAGGGAGGCAGGAAAAAGGTGAAGTCAGGTGGAGAGAGAGAGAGAGAGAGAGAGAGAGAGAGGGAACGTTTGAAGAGACTCACGCGCTTCCCCGCTCCGGAAGGCTGCGCTCGAGGAAAATCGATCCTCCTCCCTTCAGAGAAAGAAATTTATGAAGCTGGAACATAAACGCAGTCATGTCCAATTAGCCGCTCTGAATTTACGAGGTTGAAGGGAGGGAGGAAGTGGGAGGGGACGCGGCGATAAAGACTTCAGGACAAGCCAATAAGGCGTGCCGCTGATCAATGAGTCTGCGTTGGGGCCGCGCCGTGCGGTGCTGTGTTGGTTTGGGGAAGTGCCCTTGACCGTGCTGCACTGTCCTGAGTCGGTTTGTAACACTCTATGAACACATCTAATGTTTGGATGCAAAAAAATAACTATTACTTACTGCACATCATCCAGCCCTGGGTTGGGAGGAAAGAGTTTGTCTCTGAAATAATAGCTGATGCACAATAGGCCCAACAGGCTCTGACTCTACTATCTTTTCCGGCTGCAGCAGCTCTGTGTGTTTGTGGTACCCCGTCTGGGAGTGTTTGAAGCTGTGGTGTCAGGGGGAAAGCAGTTGTTGCAAGTACTGAGTGGGTCTTCTCAGTGACGGCTGATCGAACCGAGAGAGCAGGAGGGAGATCTCCTGCTGGGTCAGAGCCGCATCGATGCAGACTGTCATCGCAGGTTAGAGCACGTCAATGCGGCCCCTCCTCCTCCTCCCAGTCTCACCCCTGTAGTCAGGGAGGCAGGCAGGCTTTGGCACAACTGTCCCACTCCCCGCTGTACTGACTAGTAAACCTACCGCATACCACCCTCTCTTCCCCCTCCCCCGCCTCATTTTCTCCTCCAAACTCTCTCACACTCGGCTCCACAACCCAATTTGCCCAATGCACTCCACAATGAGCGCTGGTGCATTGGGCAGTAGCAAAACAGCCAAAGGGGGAAAGACTGTACAGAGGCAGGGAAAACGAAACAGAGAAAGAGAGACAGAGGGTAAGATGAGGAATCGCACGAAGAGAGTGAAAGGAAGAGCGGGAACGTCAGGAAGCGTCGGTTTTGATGAGGAGAAGATTGAGGAAATGGAAAGGTGGAATTTTGGAGCAAAAGATAAAAAATACAGTGGGAGGAGATTGCAAAACAGAAAATAAGGGAGAGGGAGTGATAGTTGTATCCCTGGAGAGGAGGAGAGAAATAGGCGTTGACTACAGTAAAGAGACAGATAAAGCCCCATTAACTGCTGCTTCCAGCTGCTTTCTCAGTCTTTGCCACCGCATGACTCCCCCTTGATGTTTGTTTATCTTTCTTCTTATTTATTCCCCTAATTGCTGCATCTCTGCTGTCTAAAACCGGCATCCCTCCTATCATTAAACGCATAGGGCCAGCTCTACTTCACAGAGACAGGCTGCAAGAGGAACGGACAAAGAGAGACACTCACTAACCAGACAGCTCGGACAGGGATGCAGACAGAAAATGACTGTATCCGTTAGATACAGGAGAAAGTCTGTTAGAAGCAAAAGCAAAACATAGTGTAAGCATTGGATGTCGATGTAGTACATGTATGATATCGCTCTCAAGTTAACACGTGCATGATGTTACATGTAGCCTGCACAGAGTCAGCGATATAGGGTCAGAAGTATTGTCCCACAATCATCCATGCTACCCCCTAGACTCACTTCCTCATCCTTCTTTCTCTTGCCCTTCTTTGTGTTTTCCTCGACCTGCCTCCTCTCATTTCTTCCCTCCACTTCTCTCATTTCTTCCCCCTCTCTAAGCAAATAGACAGGGCCGTGATGGATCCAGCTGTCCCGTCTTAACTTCCCCTCAGCTGCTACTCCTACTTTGATGACTCTGCAGTGAAGGCAGACATCTTGCACATTAACATATGATTGTGCCCCATGTATTATTTGTGTGTGGAGGGACTGAAGAGAGAGAAAGGGAGAAATCCCAGTGCAAGCTGTCATCCAAGAGAGAGAGAGAGAGGGAGAGGGAGAGGGAGAGAGAGATACCCAGCACTAGAAATGTCTGCGTGTAGCATCAGTCATGCGGAAAGAGTGCAAGGCTAGAAGTGCTCTGGTCTGTCTGGGCTGTACTGGGTGGCAGGAGTCAGAAAAGCAGGTCAAGGGGATGAAGTGTCCAAGAGTTTTTGACCTGCAAAACTGTGCGGGTCTACATATTACCTCATCTCTGATTTAAGCTATTCAGCAGCAGAGGTCTTAGTAAAAAATATACCCTTGTGTATCTGTGTGTGTGTGTGTGTGTGTGTGTGTGTGGTATAGAGAGGTGGAGGAAGAGGAAAGTGCTGTAGTGGTTAAATGTATGGATACAGATGTGCCTACTCATACAGACCTTAATGTCAGGCTGTGTAACTTTTCCTAATAACATTCCACTAATTGACTATAGGAAGGCCATTTCCTCTGGTAAGCTGCAGCCATTACGCCCGCCGAACACAAACTGCACCGCAGTATACCTAGAAAATCACTCTTGTCTTCAATATTGATTTTAAACTACAAGTTCTAGATCCTGCACTCAGCTCTGTTTCCACTTTATAGAAGAGATTTATAACTGGAGATGAAGGAGATGAGAAGCAGTGATACGTTCTCTGCTGTCAGTCACTCAACGCTGGCATTAGTCACAGTGTCTCCCTCTCTGCTCTCTGATCTGTTGGCTGTCATTGCCTCTCTCAGACAGATGCATCAGAATCACACAAAGCAGAGAGACACACACACAAAGCAGGAATACACACACACACACACACACACAGGCCTGTCTTGCACACACATTCACTCTCTCTCTCTCTCTCACACACACACACACACACACACTCTTTCCTCCATGAAAAAGAGATGTTCAATTTCTCTCTTCGCTAAGTGGACAGCTCGTGTCCTTCAGAAATCGTCCAGGAAACAAGGCCTTGTCGGTGGATGGATTCTCCCTGGCACTTCCTGTCAACTTGCCTGGGTGATCAGAGAGAAGAGTAGGTAATTTATAGGACTGCAAACAACAACGGGATACAACAAGACACACGCTCTTGGTGATTGACTTTCTTTATCTTCTGTGAGGTTTACTACGTTTGCAAGTTGCTGTCATCATTACGCTGGTATGTAAAGCATACCTAATGTTCGTGAAGCTAGCGTCGAGGTGGATCGGCCAACAGCAAAAAAAAAAAAAAACTGGCAAGAAAGCGCAGATGAGTGTGAGGAAGGAAGATTGAGGTAGTCATTTTCGCCGGGCATACAGGGCCATTCTTTGAATATTTGATGCAGACGGATAGCTGTTCACTCCAGTGGAACAAACCGGATTGGAGTCCAGTCGCTCATCTGGAAAAGGCTGTAATTTAAGGTCATAGCTGCAGAGTGTCGCTAAGATCCTCATTTCCTTCTCATCATAACTTCTGCATCTGGATCAACCGGGGCCCGGCCCACACACGAGCAGACATACATACTTGCATGCATGCACACACACACACACACACATAGACACACTGATAAATTGATTAAAAAAAACTGATATTCCTCTGATGTCAAAAAAAGTGAATAGTGAATTAATTGAATCATGATTAATACTATTGATTAACTATCAATCAATGATTTATTTGCAATGTTAAATAACTACAATTGAAATGATGCCACACAACTATCTGCTTTGTCCTCCTATTTGACTGATATATTTATATTTGAGTTAAGTTCAGTCCATCCAGATGATAATAAAACCCTTAAGTTGCATTTGAATGGATCTGAATGGACTTTTCGCAATTTTTCAGTTTCAGTTTTGTTCAGTTACAGTCACTTTTTTACTCAGCTGTGGTGTAGATTACATGGTTGATAATGGAATGGAAAGGCGCTGAGTGAGAGCGTGGAGTTGGCCATAACTGCACTATCATTGTACATCGAGATAGAAATTGATTTAGGGTTGATTTTAGGGTCTTCTGGCTATTGTTCCATTGATTTCTGTGGGATTTCTGTGTGCATTGGAGAACGCTACTGTAATGCATCCATCCACAACACTCTGAAAAGCTGAGGTCATTAAAAATGTGACAGTAAAGACTTATCATAATAATTGTCCAATATGTATGAATATAATTGATATACTGTATATAAATATATATATTGTAAGCCAATTATTATTGTATAACTTATGGTTCTGGGAACTGAGTTGAAATGTGCTTCAACTCAGTTCTGCTTGCCTGTGTCTAATTATCCAGGTGCATACACAGGTGCACTACCCCCCTCTCTCCTCCACACACACACACACACACACACACACACACACACACACACACACACACACACACCCTTCTTGTGGAAAGTTACTTTTCAGGTTTTAGGATTGTTTCATCTCCTTCATCTAACAATATAGTACATTACATATGTTGCTTTGGATATGCTTCCATCTTTTAACACAATTCACACTCAAAGGTGTGTGTTTTTTCTCAGGGTGTGTGACTTTCAATCTTTGATCTTTGTTTTTCTTTCCAAGGTGTACACACTCTCAATCACACCCGCACGTCTCCCGAAACACCATTTCACATCACATCACACTAGCTACATTCACCTCCAACCACTCTCTCTGACACACACACACACAGACACACACTTAATTGCGTTGTCTATCTGTTCTCTCCCCTCCCAAGGTGTAAGTGTAACCTCCATTCCTCCCAGTGCCTGATGCAGGAAGGGAACCTCCAGTGCCAGTGTGAACACAACACCACGGGCCAGGACTGCCAGCGCTGTAAGAAGGGCTTCAAAGCCAAGTCCTGGAAGGCTGGCTCCTACCTGCCAACACCCAATGGATCCCCCAACACCTGTATGTACCCGAGACACGTTTATCTGTTCTTACTGTGTCACCGTTAAACTGCAGACAAACTGTGACTTTCTATTTATTCTATTCTGTATCTATTCTATATCTATATGCTATTCTTTGCTCCTGCAATGTCCCATAATCTCTTCCGGCATCAATAAGGTTCATTTTAATCTTAATCTTATTTTTCAGGAGTGATGCAAAGTACTGATACACTATCAATGTGCATCTCTTTCTGAGCTATGTTGAATCATTTTTTTTTAGTAACTGAATTGGTTTGTTATTGGATTGAGTTACCTGAAGTTCAGTTCAGATCCTCTATAAATACTATAATAAAATGTCCTCTGGATGCATAGGAATCCCTTTACTTGTCATTCTGAGGTCCTGGAGGAAAGGAGGATCAAGCGAGTGATTTGAAGAATTGAAAAGAAAGGTGATAAGAAAAAAAAAGCGAGGTGATGAGAGAAGATGATAGGAAGTCTCACCTCAGTGCAGAGAGCAGATCAGAGCTGTGTAATGTAGAGGGGAGCGCGTGGAGGGAAATTCTCTTGGAGAGTGTAGCCAGCCAGCTAGCTATGATAAAATAATAATCTAGGGCAGCCCCACCCTGCTTTTCTTCTTTCAAACATACACACACATAGACACACACACACACAGAGGCCCAAATACACACATGCACACTGTAGAGCAAAATTTTTCTTCGCTCAGGCCATGACTCTTCTGTCGGTGCTTCTATCATCCCACTGTTGCCAACCTAGATCTGAAAGTCCCTGACACCCAGCCTCAGAGGCCATCATCAAAACACCCGAGCACTGGCGCAATATAAAAATTATAATGTTTGTAAGTTGCTCAACTGGAAAGCTACACAAAATGGAAACGGTTCAAATAAGTTTAGGCTTTACAGATTGCATTAGGCATGCCGAGCCAAGCGAACTACAAAGAAAATGTGTGAAAATATGCTAGAAATGTGGAAGTATGGGTAACAAACTGGTAGCACTGGCTGACAGCTCAGAAGGCGAGGGGGTTGCAGAGGATCAACAGGTTAAGTGGACAGAGCAGAGGGAGGACAGACCCAGTAATTACTTCAGAGCATGGAGAGGTGGTCTAGGAGCCTTTATTGTGGAGAGGCGCTCTTAAGCTCTCTGTGCCACCTGAGTCTGATGAATGAGGCAAAGTAAAGTCTTTAGGCAAATTGAATGCATAAATAAACAAGTTTTCATCTCCTCTTCCTTTTCTTATTCTCTTTCAGGTGCAATTGCTGGTTCCCCCTCCGGTTCTAGTAAGTAATAATGCAAAACAAAGCAGAGGAGGTGTTGTTCCACTCCCCCTCCCTGTTATTGCTCGCCCTTGTTTCTTGGTTTGTTTGAAATTTAGGTTTTAAACCCATACCTCGCCTTCTATACGTATCCTCCACCCCCCCATCTCTCCTGTGATGTTGGACTAGCTCTCTAGTCAGTCATCTCTCCTTCCTGCATCTCCTCTTTCTCTATTGCTGCATGGGTCCTGTCTGCTTCATTATTAATAGGCCTCTCTGTCACCGTGTCCTTTCATCACAACTACACTAACCTGCGCAGGAGGAATTCTTCCACAGTTCTGCCTTTCTTATTTAGACTAAAAGACGGTGCTGTAGATGGATGGAATAAAGAGAGGATGATAGGGACTGAGAGAGATGGGCGAGAATGGGTGGTGGAGAAGAGTACTGAGAAAGAAAAGAGAGCGAGGCGATGGGAGTGAAGGATGTGGGAATATGTTAGTGTGTTGTAATGCAGTGTGATTCCGGGTGAGGAGCTTGGGGAGGCAGGAATAAAAGGGAATTTGATTAGGGATTCTCTCTGTGGAGAGGCTCTCAGCCTCCGAGCTGTTAGACAGAAACGATCGGCAAAGTGGCAACATCAACCCTGACAGCACTGGGTTCTCCTCCACATGGCCCAACAGTACGCGGCTGATGCATGGGAAGACTGAGCAATTGGACTGCACTGCAGAAGTCTGATTTTTAAAAGCCTCGTGCCTGATTTTCAAAAGCCAGTTGCAAGGATATTAGGGAAATGAGTAGATAGGATTTAGCTGATAGTAGATGTGATGTAACCCGCCAGCAGGCTGATTACAGTTTTAAGTTTAAGCTGCCACAGATTGAGATTCTGTTTGTTTGTCAACACTTTTACCCGCATTGCTAACCAGCCACAACATCAACTCCAACAACTGGCACCATTATTGCTCCCGAAGCCGAGGTTGAAGCCGATGTCGAAGCCGATGTCGAAGCCGAGGTCGAAGCCGTGGTCGAAGCCGAGGTCGAAGCCGAGGCCGAAGCCGAGGCCGAAGCCGAGGTCGAAGCCGAAGTCGAAGCCGAAGTCGAACCTGAAGTCGAAGCTGAAGGTGAAACAGAGGGTGAAACAGGAAGTGCCTCATTGCCGACCTCAGAAGCTGAATGGTCTCCAGCTGTTACCCAGAAGCCCTTTGGAACCCCTCAGGAAGGTGCGGAAAAGGAGTAGAGTAGCCATAGCTGATGAGACGGTAGAGGTAGTGTAGATGTACACCTATGACAAAGCAAATATGTGCTGTGTGTGTGTGTATGTGTGTGTGTGCTTATAGACACTGACACACAGTGTGTTTATGATGTGTGTACATCATACATAATTCATCTAGCAAGTCGTCGGAGGTCTTAGACGTAAGTTCACTGTTGCCCTCGCCGTATATTTCTGGGACATTAATGTCAATGCGGGTTGTCCCTGCTTGAGAGTGTGGGCGTTGAGCTATGGACAGTCGGACTTTATTTGTTCTGACTGACTGATTTTAAGCAACCCAGAACAGACGTGAACACATTCTGTCAGCCGCTTGAATGTAAAGTGGTCCTCAAAACCCGCTCGCGCTCATGCTAAATTTAAACCTGCCGTCTTGGCAGGCAGCGGCCCTCTCATGTTCCACCAGAAAAGCACTTAGGAGGTGGGAGGAGCTGGAGTTCCGGCATCACCGGGATGTCGTCAGACCTTTTTGAAGGAAATCCATTAAGAGCGTTTGTTGAACAGCACAGCACTTTTGTTGTTTGGCTGACATCAGGAGGGAGCTCAAAGAATTCACTGATTAGCGGTGATTTAGGAGGGGCTGACGGAAGCTTTAATGTTGTATAAACAGAGCCAGTCCTTTATAGCTTCCACTGAAGGGCACAAACTTCACAGGCGGACTTTACCTCACCTTTGCCAAAAATTGACCAATGATTCACCAGAGGTACATACGTAACTTTATCCAAACAAGAAGAAATGAGGATTTCTGATGAATTCACTTAAATGCAATGCATGCTGGGAAGTATGCTAATACACTAACAATGTTTCTTAATAAACATTACTATGATCACTTTAGTGAACGCGATTAGAGTTTGTTTGAACTCATAATTTTAAGTCGTGTGGATGAAGTCGTATAAGTCGTACACTGAGTTAGTGATTAAAGATTAGCTGATTTCACTGGGAGTTTTTACAGTATGTCTTTTTTATCTCATGTCTACAGTAGCATATTTGGCCTGGACATGTCCCTGAGGAGAGCGAACCCTTGTTATCTCTGTGCGTGTGTGTGTGTGTGTGTCTGCTTGTGCACATGTGTATGGTTGGCATATGGTGCAGCTTAGTGAAACCCATAAATCATCTTCATCCTCTCCTCTTCCTCCCGGGGATCTGAGGTCTTAGGTCCCATTCTCACAGAGCGGTCGCCATTGCACATGCACACGCATGCACACACACGCACACACACACAGACACACACCTTTCCATAGGTTTTGTACATGCAGTGCCCAAAGATCCTGTGACATTTTAAACAGCTAACTTGAAACACCTGTACTAAAATCACATGAACATCTTCAATTACTGTATCAGCTTTCACGTTTCTTCATTCGAAGATGACCTGCATGTTGTTTTGACTCATACAAGCTTTAGGAATATATTCTAGCTTTGCTATACAGAATATGTTGAGTTTGTCTGTAGACTGTAGAAGAAGTGTTGAAATGGGTAGGTTACATCCCCAATTTCTTTTGTCCATATAGTATAAATATTGCACATATATATTCTATTTTTAGTTTTCTTATCTTTTCTATCAATTTGAGAAAGAAAATGTCTCCATCTTTTGGTTTTAATGGTGGGGCTATAGCAGAATTATGGGATGGGCATTATGTCACTCTTTGTCATCTCCCTCCCCCAGTTAAATTCGCTGAGCATGCTCAGATGAGGATTAGCGATCTATTGGCGACAGAGTCTGATCCTCAGAGCCCTGAGCTGATTGGTCAGCTGGACAGATGGGTGGTTGGTGAGGGGGAGGGGATGTCAGAGAAACCAAATCCTAAACCCCACTATCCAGCTACCTATCCAGCCACCATGACCCGAACCTGACACTACTTCTTCTCATGCACAGTCTGATCCCGGGGTGTCCTGGTAGGCGAATTGGGACTCACTGCCGAGTAAACAATGCACACTGCACAGTCTGACGTGCACACTCACATTCACACATGCATACGCAAACACAGAGACATACAGACCGACGGACAAGTAGTAGGTCTAGTATACAAATAGGCGCAGCTCTAATCCTGTCATCCTGCGTCATCCTTATCCACTCTGAAAATCCATTCTGAAATCCTTGCATTTCATAAACATTAAACTTGGCCTTGGACCAAGAGAATGGATCATGTCTGGAAAATCATGTGACATATTAATAACATCCATGCTGTCACTCAGCCCAGCGCTATTAGGTGTTCTGGCAAACTGTTAACTGGTCCTGAATCACAATGGCTTCATTAGCGTGGAGCTAAATCACTGTCTAGCGCTCTAGTAATAATTGATGAGAATGCTAAGACTGACAGGTGGCATTAAACATTATTGTTATCATTTTTTTTGCCTACATTAGTGCAAGTGACAAATGATCTCATTATGTGCAAATGTGCTTGTGTGGAAGACACAAAAAAAAGAGTCTTCACCTTGTGTGTGTGTGTGTGTGTGTGTGTGTGTGTGTGTGTGTATGCCCACCATGCATTTGAATGTGTGTAAACGAGAGAGGGAGTGAATGCGCATGGACCAACAGTGTATGCTCGCTTGTGTGTATGTCTGTGCCTAAGAGTATAGTGTGCCATGGGACGGTTAGTGAGTCCATCTGTGCAGCCAGACAGGCACATGCCAGGAGATTATGTAATGAATCAGCTCAGATCCTCGATGCACTGTGTGAAAGAGCGATGGCGCTGGTTGCAGGGCTGGAAAGCATACTATGACTCTGTTCCCTTCTCTCTTACATAGAGTCCACTACCTCCAGCAGCTCCACTCCTGGGGTAGGAGACTCCCAATTCAGCTCTATAACTCAACAGTTTGATCTAACTCCAGGTAGGCACAAGCAGACTAGGGAATAGAAAACTCGCTGTTCCATACTGACTAGTAATGATTGCAAGGCTAGTATAGAAAGCTCTAAGACTATAGAGCATAGTACTGCTGTTGGTTAGAAACATTGTAACTCCTGTTTGCATTGATGGTGTATAGAGGTTACAACCCCCCCGAACCCCCAAGTCCCCTGCTGACCTGAGATTAAATCCCCGCAGTACCTTCTCTCTTGTACTTCCTCTGTGCTTTCTCCATTTCAGCTTTCCTACTGTCTAGCTGAATAAAGTGAACTACCTACTCTCCTGTAGGGGAAATAGTGTAACTCTTTTTCCAACATATAGCCATTTATATGTTGAGTGAGTTTCTATTTAAAAAGCAGTTTTCTGTGCCTGCTGTGTTATTATGATGCAGCTTGGAAGCGTAGTATTCTAGGTCTAGGAAAAAAAACAGTTGTGGTATTTTTTGTGCACCGGTGATATAAAAAGTCAAAGCAGATCATAGGATTAATGTTACAGTGTTTAAAGCTGATACACTTTTAGACTAGCAAGCAGAGTCAAACTGACAATGGGTTTGGTTGCAGCATTTTCCTAGAGTCACTTCAGTCTCTTCAGTACCAATCCAATCCTAAAAGTACATTAATTGTACAATACACTAGGATCCAACATGTGATAAGTTCAAAAATATACATGGCAATTTCAGTGTATTTCATTAAAACCTCCTGCAGCCCAACCTGACTCTCTAGCATCACATCTTTGTTCTTTTTCCGTCACATCAGGTTGATTCTGGATAGTTTCCTACTCTGCTAATTTGCAGTACTATTTTTGATGTCAACTCGGTGTAACATCTTGGCATTTTTTGCTATGCTGATGGTGGTTAAAAACAAAACATGGCTGCCATTCCAAATTCCAGTATACTGAAAAGCAGCCTGCTGATTAGCTAGTGCAACACAACAATTTGGATGGGGAAAGTCATAGTTTTATGTATTCAGACCGTGTAGATGTAAGTATATTGCACCACTATACAATACCCAGTTTGTGGATCAGTAGTTTATTCATTACTGTCTTGTAGGAGATAGATGTTGATAATCTTTCAGTTCATTTATCCTCAGATTTGGAGATGCCTGAAAAATGAGCGCATGCACACACACATACACAAAATTGTAAGTGTAGAACCGAGAGAAATGCAACACATTCTGTGATTTCCTTTACCAGCCGTACTAACAATAGTCACACCTTGAACAGTCACTGTGTTGTGCCAAAAAAATCACCATTTTCCAGCACTAAAAGGGTTGCGGAACAGCTTTTGAGTTTAGCCTATCTCAGCAGTGTGAAATCACACTTTCATTGTGCGTTCTCACTTCTGTGTGTATGAACGTGCATGCATATATGTGTGTGTGTGTGTGTGTATGTGCAAAAGGATAGCTAGGCTTTCTTTGGATAAACAATCTGAGGCAGCATCTCTTATGGTAATGCCTTAGCCTTCTCATTCCTCATTGCATTCACATTCTCTGTCCTCAAGAGTCTATCCCTACAACTGATGCTACAGACACCAGCAACCCGCCAACGGAAACCACTGTTACAGATGCAGAATCCCCAACCCCCCTAACTGACAGTATGCTACCCACCACCACCCCCACTAGCACTACACCTGAGTTTCCATTGGCACCTACGGGGGAATTTGCTACACCTCCTGTTACAACAGAGGTTCCTCTTTTCACATCCACCCCGTCGGAGGAGCAACGAGTCTCGACAATAGCAGACGAGTCAGAGGAGTTCACACCTCCAGAACCGATCACCAAAGAGTCAGATCTGTCTGAGCCAGTCACACAGGAGTCCACACCTCCTCAGCTTATCGAACAGGACATGTCTCCGCCAACCGCCGGAGAGTCTGAGCTGCCCCCGTCAGTCACAGACTCTGTCCTTCTGTCCCTGACTGAGACTCCCGCTCTTGCAACCCTGGTTGAAACAGAGCTGTCAGAGCCGTGGCTTACTGAGACAGAAGGTAAGCCACACCCGTAGCTCTAGATGACAGTAGACATAGAGCAGTAGTAGAAAATAGAATAATCTAATTCAGAAACTAGAGATAAGTATCATTTTCACTTTCAGACAGCTTTAGATGTAGCACCCTTTTTTTTTAAATGGACACTTTCCTTAAGTGAAGCTGAATGACCTGCTCTTATCCTGTACATCCTGCCATTATTTTACATTGCGCAACATCATATCACATGTCAGAGCTGCTCATTCAATTTAGATAGTGACACTGAAATCCAGTTAATGTGGGTGAGTGAGAGAGAGACAGAGAGAGAGAGAGAGAGAGAGAGGTAGTCAGAGGGAGGAGAGAGAAAGAGGAAGGTTAGTGAAGATCCTAGTTCACTAGCATGGTGGAGCCTGATGCAGACGGAGGTAACGGGAGAAAGAGAGCCAATCAGGAGTCGGCCAAAAACATCTTCCTTCATTAACCTCATCGGACTGTACCAGATTTCATGGGTGGTTAATTGGTGGATAATGGCGTACAGACAGTGCATATCTCATGTGCACGCCTCTTCAAATCTAATACTAAGATGTATTCCCCATAGATATAAATCTGCAATCATACATGTTCTGTGAGGTCAAATGATCCTGTTTTTGGCACGGCGTCAACCTGCAAATGAGAGAACAGATGAAGAGCTTCATCACTGTCATGCTTTACTAGACAGACACACGCACACCACTTCCAATCAGTATAGCGCTAGAGGGAAACCCAAATGCTATGGCTTCCAGTGTCTGGTGTCAGGGAGAAAGGGCTGAACTGATTGAGATTAATGCCAAGAGGGGTTCGAATCACTCTTACCCCCAAGGCAGCGTGGGTAACTGAGATTAAATGCATTTATGCTCTCTGCTGTGCTACATCAGCCAGTGTTGATTCACAGCCCTGCCGAGTTTGTAGTTTGTCCACTAGTGTGTGTGTGTGTGTGTGTGTGAGGGGGCTTGACAGAGAGTGGGTCCGGTGGGGCCAGAGTCGGACATGAGTGGAGGTGGGCAGGGGTTACTTTGATGAGATGTAATAATGGGCGTGATGCCAGTTGTGTGAAATGGTCCAGGGTGCTGTGAGAACAGCTGCTGGCGTCCCGTCTCACTGGAGCCGCAGGGAGGGGGAGGGATGAAGGAGAGCAAGTGGGCGGGAGATAGCCTGAGGGGGGGAAGCTCCACGGGGGAGCAGGATGCTAGCAGGATGGCCCTCTCTGAAGAATAACGAAGACATACATCGCCTGTGAAAAAACACCTCAAGGGGAAACACTACAGATGGAGGTATATAGTACTGTGCTCTCTAGCGGTCTGTTAATCATTAGTCCCTCAATGACATACATGATGTGGTCGGTTCAGCCATATTTTTAGACACACACTGTGAGGATGACGGCGCTGTTTCCATTTATTGGATTGTGATTGCCGTTAATGAAACGGTAGACACAATAAATACAAGAAAGGCAGTTTTCTCTCGCTTGATCCACAGACTGAACTAGTTTTTACAGCGCTCTTGTCTCACTTGTGCTCACTATAGCCCTAAAACCTGAAGCAAAGGATCCTGGGAATGGCATAGAGCCCTCTGGGAAAATAGAACGTAGAGAGGAAAAGGAGGGGAAAAAAAAGACTGAGAGCAAGAGACAATTAAAATTCAGTGAGCTGGCTGTGTGTGCTAAGTTGTGTCTAGTTAGTTCTATTGATTTGGGAGGCTTTGTGTGAGTGAACTAGCAGAGGGAACAATAAATCTCAATGTAGGGAGGTACTGTATCTCCATGTTTGGGTGTTAATAAAATGTACATCATACTTTTTTACAGTATATACATAAAATATGAAGATATGGCGGGGAATGATATATTTTTAGCAGAGATGATTCCCCTTTCTCTCTTATGCATTTCCTCCCTCCCTATAAATAACAATTTAAATTGGGAGGGAGGGAGCATATATTTAAATATATATATATATATATATGTAAGATATACAGTATAGGGAGGGAACAAGTACAAGTGACACACCCAGGAGACCCTGCAGTAATAACCTAATTATAAAGATGATATAGTTTAGGTTGCTGTACATAGACCATAGAAAACACACCACATAATGCCTTGGCTTGTTGTGTCAATGATGAATTATTGTGGTAACAGCCCCCCCCAAGTCTGAGGCACCGGTACCTGAGACTGGTGGCACAGAAAAAACCACAACCTCATCTGAGCGAGGGGAGAAAAAGGAGGAGAAGGAGGCGGAGGAAACAGAAAGAGAACCCGAAGAGGAAGGTATCTCTTTAATGTGTAGTGGTGGCAATGTTCTTGTAAGCTTATGTAGTTTACCTGTGGTACATTAAAGACACAGTAGATACGTTTTCACCGTGAGGTTGAACTGCCTAGAGCAAAAACTGGGTCACTGAAAAACTGCGTATTATGGAAAACGTATCGGTACGCCCATTCAAAATTGGGAGCGTGCATCCATCACATGAATCATCCATCCAAGTGACAGCTGCAGTTTGCAGAGCCAAGTGGCCACGGTCAAAGTATAACATGAAGTTGAAAATTGGTCAGCCCAAATTAAAAACCATTACAAGATGTACCATGTTTCAATATCAAGCTGTCTCATGATTCACCTTGTCTCTGGAAACAACATAGAGATGTGTCTGAAATGTGTAGCAACATGATCGTCTGTCAGTTGACTTCAGCTGGTGCTACAGTATAATTTGGCACCAATGGTAGTGTCGTATTTTTATTTGAGAAGGAGGCCGAAGCTGGAAGCAAGAAAAAGAAAACGGACGGGAAAGTGAAGTGGAGAAATTGGACGGACAAGACAAGGAAGATGGAATAAACACTGGAGATGCTCTTGAAAAAAGTAAACAATCCTATGTTTCCATTTTTAGAGCGTGGTGAACATAATTACTTTTACACATGCTGTATGCAACGTTGAGTAATGCAGACGTCTTCAAACTAAAGATAACTATGGCTATCATAGCTTATAAATACACTTAGCCATTTGGTAAAAGTTTGTCAGACTTTAATTTCTAGGTGAAATTTGAATGTAAGTAAATAAGAGATTTGCAAAGGTTTCCCACTGGATTTTGGGGTGTACCTACCCCCTTTGTGGAATGATATTCTAGTATCAGTATGTATTTACACAACTTAATGTCGTAGAAATGGTTTGTCTTGGTTATATCTGGTCAAACAGATATGCAAGCTCTCACTCCTTTGTAGCGCTCCCAGTCACTGAGAAACCAGAGAGGGAAAGCAGGAGTGAGGAGATCACAAAGGCTTCTGGGAAAGAGGAGGAAAAGGAGGATGAAGACAGTGAAGAAGAGAAGGAAAGAGAGAAAAAGAAAGGTAGAATTTGAACATGCTGTACAATAGCACAGTGATTCACAACTGGTTTTACACTGGGACCCAAAAAATTTAATGTTGCCATGAAGTTATGGCCCAATATAATAGGTAGCGCAGCAACTCTGTTGGAAAATCTGAGTCCCGACCTACCAGTTGAGAAACACTGCATTAGCTGAAGACTTTGATTAGCTTCCTATCATGTAGCATGTCCATTCTTTAGGGTAGACTCCAGTAGCACTCCCGTCCACCTAGCCCACTTTGCCATACAGTACCAGTAAGACACCACCTCTCCATAGCGTTGATGGTAGCCCATAGGCCATACCTGCTGTGTGAACGTAGTGCTGTAGATGCAGTCAGATAACTGCAGCAGAGTGGATGTTGATCCTTCCAGGTGACAGCTACAGTTTGCAGAGCCAAGTGGCCACGGTCAAAATATAACATGAAGTTGAAAATTGGTCAGCCCAAATTAAATACCATTACAAGATGTACCATGTTTCAATATCAAGCTGTGTCATGATTCACCTTGTCTCTGGAAACAACATAGAGATGTGTCTGAAATGTGTAGCAACTTGACTTCAGCCGGTGCTACATTATAATTTGGCACCAATGGTAGCGTCGTATTTTTATTTGAGAAGGAGGCCGAAGCTGGAAGCAAGAAAAGGAAAACGGACGGGAAAGTGAAGTGGAGAAAATGGACGGACAAGACAAGGAAGATGGAATAAACACTGGAGATGCTCTTGATAAAAGTAAACAATCTTATGTTTCCATTTTTAGAGCGTGGTGAACATAATTACTTTTACACATGGTGTATGCAACGTTGAGTAATGCAGACGTCTTCAAACTAAACATAACTATGGCTATCATAGCTTATAAATACACTTAGCCATTTGGTAAAGGTTTGATCTTAACCTTTAGGTGTACAACTTAGTGCGGTAGAAATGGTTTGTCTTGGTTATATCTGGTCAAACAGATATGCAAGCTCTCACTCCTTTGTAGCGCTCCCAGTCACTGAGAAACCAGAGAGGGAAAGCAGGAGTGAGGAGATCACAAAGGCTTCTGGGAAAGAGGAGGAAAAGGAGGATGAAGACAGTGAAGAAGAGAAGGAAAGAGAAAAAAAGAAAGGTAGAATTTGAACACACTGTAGAATAGCAGCACAGTGATTCACAACTGGTTTTGCACTGGGATCCAAAAGATGTAATGTGGCCATGAAGTTATGGCCCAATATAATAGGTAGCGCAGTATTGCTCTGATTTGTTCTTTGCCAGAAACTCTGTCAGAAAATTTGAGTCCCGACCTACCAGTTGAGAAACACTGCATTAGCTGAAGACTTTGATTAGCTTCCTATCATGTAGCATGTCCATTCTTTAGGCTAGAGTCCAGTAGCACTCCCGTCCACCTAGCCCACTTTGCCATACAGTACCAGTTAGATCCGACCTTTCGTTGATGGTAGCCCATAGGCTATACCTGCTACATCCAGCTGTGTGAACGTAGTGCCGTAGGTGCCGTTAGAGCGGCAGCAGAGTGGATGTTGAGAGACGATTCTTAAACAAAGATTCCTTCGTTCCCCAAGGGCTCCTGAAACTCTTGATCTCAGGAGAGCCCCAGGCCAGACAGTTGTTTGGGATCATATACGATGAATTCAAAGGTAAGAGACCAGCATGAGCAGGGCAGGTTCTGAAGATGCAGACAGGAAACTGTAGCTTGGTGAAATCCTCTATTTTCATGGGCTTACAAGTGGATATGAAAGTCTTTGCATCGTTTGACAAAAGTGTGGATGCTGTTCTTCTGAGCGGTGGTGAAGTTGAAGTAGAACAACCTGTGGAAAAATTCCTTTCATTGCATGTTTTCTGTTTTTTCATTATGCTATTTTTTCCCCCCTATGCAACTGTGATCCCCTCACCGTTGTGTTTGTGTTGTGTGCACGATCAAGGTAAGTATCTACACATTCGGTTCGTATTTACACATACTTTTTATCATTAGAATCGGCCACACTGACATTCTATTCATTTTTAGCGAAGATGTTTGTTGGCAAAACATGGTATTTCCTCACCCTCTGATGCAGCACCTCCAGATAACTTGTCTTTTTCTGTTAACAATCCACGACTGATGAATACCAATAAAGCAGCATCTTGACGCTTAATGTTAATTTGTGAAACAATGTCCCATCTTCTCTCTTGTCTGCGGAGTAATTGGGCATTTATATTTAATTAGGCAGTTCTTCCCCCCGCTGCTAACACGGTTCCCTCAATGCTGAGAGATGCACTTTATAGAGGGGGGGTGGGGGGGGGGGGTGCTCCTCGCACTGGCTTCCTTTAAAGCGGCCCATTAATATTTCAGCTGGCATCATCAACCAAACAATAATAAAATAATAATGTGACGGCTGATTAAACAGCTAAACTCCGACTTTTTAATGTGCATTTAAATGTGTATTTGCATAAACATGCCCAGGTAAACGCCTCTTTAGAGGACAGCGATGCCTTGCAGCGCGCTACCGCAGCCGACTTCTAAGGCTTAATAAAACCTTAATTGGGTACCAACCTCAGCCAAGATAATCGGAGGGAGAATGTAGAGCAACACCACTCCACCTCTCGCCGCCCCACCCCCCCTCCCCCCCTCTGCACAAGGCAGATCCTAAATGATACCAGGCTTTCGTTTTTCTCTCCGAGGACAAATTACATGAAGGTCTTCCACCATTCTGCACAGCACACAGCTTTTTTAAACTTCGGTTCAGGGCGTGAAATTTGGAAAGACAAAACAATTTACTGGGCATATTAAAAACCTGCTTAGATCATTTATGAATTGCAGACGGGAAATTTTTTGTTAGGATTTAACTGAAATAGATATTGCTCGTTATGTGTAACATTACTTAAGAGTACTCAAACACAAGTATATGCATGTACACACACACACACACACACACACACACACGAACATGCACATATTATAACTCCCATCAGTAATCAGTACAGCCCAGTAAAGCATAGTCAGCAATCTTGCGAGGGTAGTAATGAAGGGGGAGTTGGTTATAAGTCTCTATTCAACCAATGTTGAGTCAGAAAGACGAGTCATAAAAGGCTCAACGGTTCATTCGTTTGTTGATAGAGAGCCCATCTTTAAGATGTCTGAAACTCAAATCAAATCATTTTTCACAAACACGCCATCGCTGTTAATCCTAATTGTTTATCATCTCCTAATGCTCCCTTAACATCCTCTGAGATTTCATAATAACTCTCTAACAAACACCGTCCTATCCCAAATGTCCCCCCCGACCATTTCTAATCCCTCTGTTCTTAGCTTGCACAATGCAATACACTAAAATGTCTGTTCATCCTTCACTGATCCTTCACTTTCCATCAAACGCGTAGTACATTCCAAATGACTAATACTAATACTATGACTAAGACTAATACTAAGTCTAATACGTCTCTCCGTTTAGACTGTGAGTGCTACGGCCACTCCAACCGCTGCAGCTACATCGACTACCTGAACATCGTGACATGCGTCAGCTGCAAGCACAACACCAGGGGCCAGAACTGCCAACACTGCAGACTGGGATACTTCCGCAACGCCTCTGCCGAACTGGATGATGAGAGCGTCTGCGTCGGTCAGTCTGCAGGGGGACCGGGAGGGGATGGTGGGAGGTGGGGCGGTGTCTGTGTGTGTGTGCCTGGTATGTGTTAATAGTGTGTGTGTGTTGTGTGTTTGTAGTGGACAATTAGGGCTGTAGCAATTACCACGTTTCCAATTTAGCGTAGTAATTAAAATCATACCGTGGGATTCATAGTATTGCTGCCACCTATTTAGATGTTTTATTGTTAGTTTTATCTTTTTTTGCAGGTGAAAGTTACCACAAGTTTGTAGTCTTATCATGTGTAATCTAAAATAGACTAAAAACAATAATAATTATTTATATCTTTATCTATATTCCTGCACTCTGCTTTGTCGACACTCTTTCAAATAGGGGATAATCAGGGCCAATATTACCACTGACCACAATACTATGTTACTTTAATACTGCAATTTGCAATAATATTACAGTACAGTACAGTCTTTCTTCTTTATACGCATTGGGCTAATGCCTATGTCGATTCACAGTTTATATATATATTCCTTACTAAGAGGTCATTCCGCTTGCATTGCTGTGGAGCTAAAATCTGGTGTTGATTTGGGTCCATCTGTAGGTGGCCTGCAGGGGGTTGCAGGGTAAACTTGCCGCGGTTGGGGGACACAGAGGGCCAGGCCTTGGAGTCAGCACAAATGAGGCCCCATTAGCTCGTCTGCCAGCGTACCAACCGTGGCAAAAACTCACAACACAAACAGACCAGTATCTCTAGAGCATAAACCCATGTGTTCACACAAATTCACTTTCTTAGTCTCACTTATGGCCGCACACATTAATGCAGCAAAACACATAGACATGATGTAGTTTTGACCCTGTTGGCTTGTTTCATTCTTATACAATAATAGATGGGAAATTTTGGGTTTAAGTGGAAATCAAGTCATATGAGAGAAACACTCAACCAACTGCAAAATGCAATGCAGATCTGCAGCCGTCTACCATCTCTGATCTGCTTCCAACTGTCACTCATCTGGATATTCTTAGGCCACTATAAATATAATTATTTGTAGAAACGAGAGCAATTTATGTGAAAAGATCTAATCCAGAGTGAAATTCAGTGTCATCGTGTGTTTAAGTGTGGGATGTGAGGGATGTGAATCTCTCTGACTCATTTGATGTTAATCTTGATACATAGTTAGCAATTCAATGCAGGGAAAAATATCTTTGAGGTCAACAATTTGATAGGATTAGATTCATTTTTTAATTGATCTGATGTGATTTCATATGAGACGATTTGAAATCCCACCGCGCATGTGCTGCTGCCCCAGAGGTGCATTAATACCAAAGATGAATCTGCGGTCTGAATACCAATGCACAGCTTTCCTCTGCTGCGTTGACATAGTTCAACTCTGGATCACAGGCCAACACACTATCCTCAAATTAAGAGAGGAAAGAAGTTTCTAAACCACTCACTGTCTGCTCTCTCTCTCTCTCTCTCTCTCTCCCGTCCCTCCGACTCTCTCTCCCTCTTTTCTCCAGAGTGTAGCTGTAACCAGTTAGGTTCAGTCCATGACCGCTGTAACAGCACAGGGTTCTGCCAGTGCAAGGATGGTGCTGCCGGGGCCAGGTGCGACGACTGTGTTCCAGGATACTACTGGAAACAAGGATGTTACCGTGAGTATACCGAGAGATTGCACTTTGCTGCGTGCATGTCTAAAAAAAATCTGCGGATGAGGAAATGTTGTAGCCTTCCAGAACCTTTGCTAGTGCGCTGTGCCACTTAGTCTGTGCGTCTCTCGATATTTTCTTCGGCCCGGGGGGGAATGGATCATGTAGCTCATTAGCAGCATCAGCTGCTCCTTTAATTGATGACCCTGTCACACCTTAACCCCATTACAGGGGAACCGCCTTCCCCTAACATCTACCATCCAGTCAGGGGTGTATGTTTCAAATAGACCCCCCTACACACACACACACACACACACACACACACACACACACACACAGTCTAACCCAGAGGCATGCATGCATTTGGAATGAAGCTTTATTCACTACAGCATGGGATATACACCATATACATTATGTTTAGGTTTATTTTTTCTGAGTGAAGAGTAATTTAAAAAAAATACCCAATACCTTTGTAGGTCAAGTATCCTGTGCAGTACAACTACCTCTGTGTCTTCTAATGCCTCATATAGCTTTTTAATGATGTCATTCCTTCATCCGATGATTAGTTAAACACATATTACATGTGGAGTGTATTTTCTGCTGGATTGGGAACAGCGGTTTTAACGTGACCCAGAGAAAGTGCATGCTCAAGAAAAAAAGAGATTGCAGAAACAAAAAGGCAGGTGTTCCTTGTTGTCCCTGATGCAAAGATTGGAGAATTAATCTTCCCCCTTTTTTCCTTCCTCCTGCTTTCTTTTCCGCCTTGTTCTTTTTGCCCTGAATTCTTCTTCTTGTCCCATTGTATCTCCGTTTCCCATCATGCTCTTTCTCACATTACCTCTCCTTATCTTCCCCCTCTGTCTCTCCGTTTACCATACATCTCCCTTTTCTCGTCTGTGCTCTTTACTCCCCCACTATCCTTTTACCACCTGTCACCCTGTCACTTTGCTGCACCCTCTTTATCCCCAACTCTACCATTCTCTTTGCCTCTGCAATTCCTTCACTCTCCCCCTCTCTTCCTCCCCTTCTCTCTCTCTCTGCCTCCTTTCTGTCTACCTTTCTCTCCTCTCGCAGAGAACATTTGCGACGAGGAGATGCTCCTGTGCCAGAATGGAGGGACATGCTACCAGAACCAGAAGTGCATCTGCCCTCCAGAGTTTAAGGGGCTGCTATGCCAACGACCCCGCTGCGAGGGGGGCAAGGACTGCAACGCTGCCTCTTCCCCTCACCTCCCCATGGCCTCCCTGCTGCTCTGCATTCTGCTATCCCACCTCCTGGCCACATTAACTCCACACTGAGCCACAAACCCCTCGACCAAGGGGATGTGTGTGTGTGTGTATGTGTGTGTATGTGAGGCCAGGCGTGACCCAGAGTGGGTAGGGCCACCCTAGTCACGGACCCTATGAACACACTGCAGCGCGCACACACACACACACACACACACACACACACACACACACACACAGACATACACACACACACACACGCATATACACATGCAAACACACGCATTAACACTTGACACACACACACCTCACAGGACTGTTAATGTTATCGAGTGTGTGCCCAGGTGTGAGTGTATTACAAGAGAAGGACAAACAGAGAAATGGGAAGTGACCTCAGAGAAGAAAACAGATGCAGACGGAGGGGAAAAAATCATACCAACCAACCACTGTCTCTTTCCCTTTATTCCAGAGCTGGAGCAATGTGCATCATACCAAAAAGCATAAACAAAAAGAGAACACTTAAGTCACTACTGTTTCACTTCAAAGGGAATGGCTGTAGTAACACGAGGACATTTTCCTTTTTCTTTTTTTTTTGTTTTGTTTTGTTCTTGGTTGATGAGGATCTCACCTCCATGAGACTGCTCTTACCGAGGGGCGGTGTGTGTGAGTGAGTGAGAGGAGGAGACATGCTGACACTTCAAGGGTACGAGGAAGACGAGGTGTGTGTGTGATCCTGCTGCTGAGGCCTACATAGTATATTAACCCAGGTTTCATTTCTTCTAAAAGATGAGACTTGATTTCCACATTTCTTCTTCTATTTCTGCTGCATTATTTTTTTTATTCTATCTTCTGTCATTGTATCTAATGTGCCCACTAACAGTCGCTGAGATTAAACATATAATAATATCCAGAGGGTTATGAATAATAAAGATTTAGTCACTATTATGGTTGTTATAGGAATGAGTGATTGTTGCCACACTTAGCGAGATTTTATCTTCACACAGTATTCAGGAAACAGAATTTAACAGAATTTAACGTATCAGAAGTCTAAAAGAGAGAAAAGATATCAACAAAATATCAATATTATATGACATTATTTGAATATTTTTTGTAGAAATTATTTTTGTTTGGAGTTACAATAAATTATAACAAATTACATTTACAACTATTACAAATGAGCATTTTATTACACTGAGTGTAAACCTGACAGTAAATATGACTGTTATTTGCCCTTGCTTGTATATTATTGATTCAGTCAGTGTCCATGATAACATGCTGCATATCAAATAACCTGTTTTCTTTTTTCCTATGGGGTGGAAAATCAGAAAAGTCGAGACAAGAGAACCATCACTCCGACTCATTCATTCGTTCATTTGGACATGGTTTTGAAGGCTCGCGGTACATGAAGAAGTGTACGGTTAATCAAAAAATAATATCTGACAATCACTGGGAAATGCTTTTCTGTCAAGAGAACATAAATTATTTTATTCCGACTAAAGCAGTTATATCTGAAAATGTCACTTGCAAATGCAAAGTAAAGTAGCGGATTAAAATTAATAACGGAGGCCCTGAGGCGGAGCGTTCTTGAGGCCAAGGTTCCTCATCTTTGACTCTGATCTCGTATTTGCAGTATCAGTATTTGCAAGTTTTTTTTTTGTGACGTCCTTCATAGACAAGTTTTATTACAAAATCTACAATAACAAAAAACATTTCCCTGAGATCACACTGCTGAGTCAGCACAGCTACATTGTGGGTGAAGAGACGCAGAAAAAATGCTGCATTACAACAGCATACATCTACATGAAGGCCTAAAGACCTGTAAGGAATGACAATTCAGGGATGCTGGTGGGGATGCGTGACTCTTTTCAGCCTTAGCTATTCTGTCTGTAGGGCTCATCCTCTCCCTCTCAGGATCTCCGTGGTGGTACCGCGAACGGTGAGACTTGAGGGAGAATAGTAGAACACATGAGAGATGATGTAAAGGCACATATTTCAGTAGATCAAAGAGCAGGTGGTATGCAGAGCCAGATAGTGATTAGTGGTAATGACTTCAAGAAGAATGATCGTGGTGTGATGCACAGAGAAAAATGTCAAGCGCATACACTAGACTAAGGGGAACCTGATTGAGCTAGGGCGCTTCGACAGCTATTACATAAAATGTGACAAATATGTGGACTGAAATAATTCACTGTTGGAATTTTCTACATTCTTCAGACAGATGTGAAGAATTGAATTCAGACGGATTAAAATATAAGTAGATAAACAAAAATGCCAAACAAATTACAAAGTCGCAGGATGATTCCACGAGGGTTGGCATACATTTGCATGACCTTTTTTTTTTTTTTTTTTTTTTAACTTAAGGAGCACATTTCTGAAATTTTTTGTTTTTTTCTTAGGACTCTCATCAGGACTTATTTAACACATTTTATTTACTTTATTAATGTAAAAATAATCTGTGCTGACATTTCAGTTAAATTGGCACTTTAAATCACAAATCACAGGTAATAAAAATACATTGTCCAATTAGATCCAACAAAACTGTCAACATAATTATTTTTCTGAACATTGGCCAAAAATAACATTGGAACTGCCAAGTGATCCATTTATTCAAGCCAAAACAATGAGAGTGTTTTTATTACAGTTTATTACAATAATGGTCTAATATTTTAATATGTAACTAAATTGACGTGTCAATGTCACCGCACAGCACTTTGCTGCTCTGTGACACACAAAAAAAACCAGTGAAAATAAATACTCTGAAAACTCTTGTTCTTCTTTCATCTCATTGAACAACTAAAAAAAAAAACACAAAGAAACAGAATCACCTTTTAATTTGTTTTATCATTTATACCTCTTAAACTGAGTGGGAGGAAACTTCACTGCCAGATGTGGAAGTGGTCATTACCGTACCGTACCGTACCATTACCGGGCATTACCGTAATTACAAAGCATTACCGCAATAATCAGATCTCAAACATAACGTGGTAAGGATGTGTAACCGGAGTCTGTGGGAAGTGAGTGTGAAAGGTGGGAGAACAGTTACTTCCTGGTTTGTCTGTTATCTCTATAGTGTTTTCCCGGTTGTACCGTATTATTTTCAGATATGGATTACACATGGGTCTTTGAGACTTCCAATTCTTGAATGCCCTACAATTTCCTTTGTTTTTAGTATACACACCCCAACCTTCTGCCCACAGGTCCATACAAGTTTTACTCTGTAGATTCCTGCTGTGCCGTTTTTCACACAGGCAGGTACAGACAGATATACACACAGCTCTCTGTTTCTCCCCGTCACTCTGTCGCTACGGCTACTACTGCTAGTATCATGACTACTGCTATGACTACTACCACCACAACTGCCATTACTACTACTCCTAGTACGACTACTACTCGCCCCTCTACCACCATTACTACAACTACTACTATTACTGCTACTACTTGATTTCAGTTCTAGGGTGATGTGTTTCTCTGGGGTTTCTAAATGAAATCAGCACTGTTCAACCATCATCTGACTGGTCCACCTCAAGAATGTTTGACCATTCTATGGCAGCCATCTTGAAGTGTACCAAAAGAGATTACCTGGATCCATCAATAAATGGCCGTTCTATTGATTCTATTTCTATAGTGGCAAGTACCCTAACGCCCACTGGCCTTGTGTGTCTCCAGCTCTCATGAGAACATCCAGGGTTTGTGGTACAGCGGAGCTTGATGAGGGCAGATTTGTGCCGGTAGAGACCTCGGCGCTTGGCCTGAGTGGGGCCCTCGTGCTTTTGGGAGGCTATAGTTGGACTGTGACTGAGTAGGTCAGGCTCGAAAACCTTGCATGGTTCATGTCTGAAGCTCCACTCGGTTGGTATATTGACATCCCTAGTTGCCAATCACTACGCACCACTATCTACCAGCCTGTGTGTATGTGCAAAACACATAACATTTCAGTATCAATATCCATCTGCCAGCCCAACAAACTGGTTTCACTTCTGTTGAAGTAAATAAACATTTTCAAAATGTGCCTTGAATAATAAAGTCATTAAACTGGTGAGCCAACACTAAAAAACAACAACATTTGTTTTAGACTGAAAACTTGTCCAGCTTCTGAGGCAGTCCAGGTCTCCTGAAGAGAAAGGACCTCCATCCTAGCTGGTTAGGAGGTGACCGTGTGTCAAAAAGATAGATGAGAGCCTTTGGCCCTTTTTATATTTTGCATTAACATGTGTCTTGATATAGCTGGATTACATTTACACCTGACACATGCACATTGAAATCTGACTTCGCTGACCCTCAATAAATGCAGATGTCCATGCACATCACTTCCTCTAATATTTATGTTAAAACCTCACAGTAGTCACCTTGTCTCGCTTGTTCCCTGCCTGTGAGTATCCTGACAATCCATGTTTAACAAGTATGTTACTATCGGAGCCATCGGGACTGAACCGTAGTTCAGCTGCATTGCTCTTTGATCTGAGTGTACAGTAACATATTTAGTATCTAGTCAGAAAACGAAATAAATGAATACATTTTAAAGTATGAATAGTATGAAATAGTATGAAAAAGTATGAAGTATGAAAAACCTAACTCCTGTAGGACCTCATAAGAGATTTTTTTCAGGCCTTCTAAAAAAGGCCAAAAAATGTCATACAGTTACAATGTTAGTGACTATGAGAGAGATAGGTTTGGATAATGTAGCAGTCCTGATGCTGTTTGTCTTTTCTCTGAAAAAGAGAGCAAAATCATTACATTTGGATACAGAGAGTAGCTCAGGATCAACCGTAAAGGGAGGATTTATCAGTCGATCAATGGTTGAAAATAATGTTTGAGGGGCAACAGAATCAATGGCAGCCCTTTGCTTTGAACAAAAACTATCTGCTACATCAATGGCAGGAGAAAGAGGCAATAAAGGAGAATGGCTGTTAAAAAGTGCCATAAATAAATATATAAATAAAAAAAATAAAAATAAAAACTGCTGCGGAGTCTAGGCAACGTTTCTTTACAGTGTGTTTGAATTGAAGTGAACTGCATGTCTTCACAGTAAAATAAACACAATAGTGATCAGTAACAGCAATGTCAGGATGTTAATGGAATGGATGTTATTTCTATTGCGAGTGCACAAGTTATAATAAGGTCCAAAGTGTGTCCTTGTTTTTGTGTGTGTCCTTTGACCCACATATGAACATTAAAACATTAATAAAATCCACTGCTTTAGAGTCAGCAGGGTTGTCAAGGATGTTGACATGGATGTTGAAATCTCCGATGATCATGATCCTATCATGATGGATGGCAGCTCTGAGAACTCGTCCAGAAATATGGCACTCTGTTGGGGGGGGGGGCTGTATACTGTGACTGCTAGTACCGTTGGATTACATTTTAATAGAACAGCATGGTATTCACAGGATGAGGAATCACCAAATGAGAGGGTCTTATGGCAGAGATGGGAAGAAAGTATACTGGCAGTGCCTCCTCCTCTTCGGCCATTTCTAATAGCTTGAGAAAAGGTAAAGTTGGGTGGGGAGGCTTCAATTAAAACAGCCTGACCATCTGTCCCAAGCCAGGTCTCAGTTAAAAACATGCAGTCTAATTTGTTGTCATATATGAGGTCATTGATGATAAAAGACTTAGTGGTGAATGACCTTATGTTTAAGAGTGCCATGGGTAGTTTTGCAGTGTTGTTGTACTGGTGATATCTGGTAAGTCTGGTGAGTCGATGAGATTGTTTATAATGGAGCCTCTTTGCTCCCTTCTGTTGTTTGGCAGAGATGGGAAGAATAGAGAGACTTATGGCAGATCGTATTTCTGGACTGGATGTTGGGCCTCCAGGCCTGAAAGGGGAACCAGTGGGCACAATGAGCATATTAAAATGTTGCCCTCCAAACCTAAAGGGGGAGCCGGAGCGGCTATACTTACATAATGACACAGAGAGATTTCTAAACTGACTGAAAGTGGAATTTGATGAACATTATTCTTTTAAAACCATGCTAAAGGTGTTACTGATGCATGCATTTGAATTCATTGTATATCAGATCCATTACAAACAGGTTTTCAAATACAGCCAACCTCCATCTACTAACTGGATTCCCTCCTCGTGGGCCAGCTTGGACAAAGGACCTAACGATGCAGTCGTTCCTGCCCTGGGACCCATCCACAGTGGAGTCAACAGCACAACAGTGGGCAAGGATACACATTATCACTGATGAACAAACTTTGATGCAATGTGACCCAACTTTGCTTCCTTTGAGAACCTCCAGATTAATCTACACCCTCAAGTAGGGCCGTGTGTAATGTTGAAGGGCCTCATTCACAAAACATGCATACTATCAAATTTGATCTTAAAGTGTTCTTACATTTCCACAAACATTTCAGCATTCATCTTTTTTTTTCCTACCTTAATTTGCTCTTTGGTGCGATCAAAATTTACGTTTGGAAGCACACCTGAGGGCAGATATTCTCGATGACGGCTTAAAAACTTCTAATAGCCAACTTTTAACGGTTTAAATGTATTGATTCTACTTGTCTATTTTATATGGTTAGAGGAGCACTATAATAGTAATTTTCTAATCGGTGAGGTTGTTATTTGTTAAGAAAATAATTTGTATAGTACATGGCCTAAGTATCAATTAAATCATAATCCATAATACAGATGAATGTGTTGGGTGTAGGTCAGCTACATGTCTGCTGCGATTAGTGGATGGGTAATTCATTAGCTGTGTGGAAGACCTTCAAGTCTATAATTAACTTTTGCCGGCGCCCATCAGGTTCCATTCCAGACCTGATGTGTCCGTAGTGACTGTTACAGGCAGCCAGCTTGCCATTCAGTATGTATTAAGCTGAGTGGGCTGATTGTTTTTAAACATTGATAACCTTAATGTTTTATTGATGACCCAGTGCTGGTGTAGAAACCATTTTTAGCCGTGGCATTATCTTTCCTATTAGATTTAGACAAGGTGTACCCAAGAAACGACAGGTTAACTAAGGTAAATATCCAGTGATCATTGCAATTGGACTGTGTTATTCTATGTTCTTGACCACTTCTTTATTTCTCTTATTTCCAATACAAGCCGGCATTTTTCATACCTTCCTCGTCATTCATCCTTACTGCTGCATTTCTTAAAGCTGTCACAACTCATAAGTGTACCAATAGCATTTCACGTGCTAAACTGAAGAGACGTGAAACCAACGTCTGCCCATTACATTCCCACGTAAACCGATTGTGTCAATCCAGACCTTCACTCAGCAATTTATGACACATGATTGAGTGTAGGAATGGCTGTCATAGATTTTCATTACATTGTTTATCATGTCTTTATGTATAGAGAAGATAGTTGCATTGCATGTCAAATGGACCATCCAGGTTGTAGTTTTCTGATAACATTTGTATGTGGCACCAATTGTACCAATTTGTCATTTAACTCTGATACCATATACAGTACTTGACTAGTGAGCGGACTTGGGTAGGCTACATTTTTAGTAACTATGTACGATGTTCGTACAAAGCTCTGTGTGACTTGTGCAGTGTGAAGCCTTTATCAGTGACATGCGTGATCACTAACAGATCTATTCTACACCTGCTACACATTCGTCTTTGGTTTGGCAGTCTTCCTGTTCCTAAAGCTAATATTACTTGTTCAGACTACTAGAGCTACAGTTAGCAGCCAAATATTTTAAGCTACATGAATGATAAGCCTCCAAACACACATCAGCATGTAAAATAACCTATCAACGATAGGCTGCATTTTATGAAGGATAGGTGCAAGGCCCATTATCACTACACTGTCACACACGCACAGTGACGGCTTTGTGACAGTCGACATGAAGTGGAACAAGTTCATCTTTGGGGTTTTTCCAATTGAGTTGTGAGAGGAGCCTGAACACATTGTTCAGTTGTTCATGCTCCCAACCTAATCCTTTTCACGGTTGCAGGGGGGCTGTACAGGTTAGATTGCAGGGCTAACACAGAAAAACACTCATATTCATACCTATGGGAGATTTAGAGTGTCCAATGCATCTAACTTACATGTCTATGGACTGTGGGAGGAAAATGGAGCGCCCGGAGGAAACCCACGCAAACAGATGGAGAACATCCAAGCTCTACACAGAAAGGGTCAGGAATCAAACCAGTCTTTCTTGCTATGAGGCAACAGTGCTAATGACTGAGTCACCGTGCTGCCATATAGATAAAAAGAAAAAAACAGTCAAAATAAGAATTTAAAATAAAGGGGAAAGTATTTAAATGGAAAGGGGAATGTGTGGAGTTATGACATGATCACTCCTCCATGGTCACTCCTCCAGGTAGCACCTTGCTCTCGGTCTCATAATCTTCAGGTCATAACCTTCAGGAGACCTCTGTGTCTTCTAGGCAAGTGTTCACTTGGCTCCAATTTTGGTTTTGTTAATCTCTTGATAACATCCTCCGTGAGGGCCTGTTCACTCTGGCTGGTCTGCATCTGGGGGAACACCTGAAGGAGCAGCCTTCCAAAGATCTCCTTCAGCTGAGTGGTGGAGAGCTGAGCAGAGGAAGTGGAGGAGGAAGAGTCCTGGTACCTGGAGACCCAGACACTTCCCTGGTCACAGCGGCCCTGAAGGTAAATGTAATCTCTCTCTTAAGTTGCAAGGTAAACCTCAGGACTTTGAAATAACGCAGCCTCTCCAGCTCCGAATACAGGGAGCTGAAGATCTTCATTCGTGTGGGTGGCATGAACGACACACGGAGCTCTGTTGCCCTCTGCAGGGCTGTGTCCATCTGGGACTTGCCACAGATGTCCTTTAAAGCACCCAGTACCACTTCTGTGGCCAAAATGACGATCAGAGCTGTGCAGGGGAAGTTATTCCCTAGAATAGAATAGTACTGACGTCCAAGATGCTGTGGTCCTTAGTCATGTCCGTCTCTGTGTTCATTGATGATGATGACTCTGTCACTCTGCTGGCTCCATCACAAATATGGCTGCCATCTCTCTGGGTCTGATCGGTAAACTGGGCAGCATCTGTGGCAATGGAGTCTTCTCCCACTCCCACAGTTGGACAGATGCAACTCCTTCATCAACGTCTGGACAATTACACTACATAAATCGTCCAGCAGCTTGTGGAGTGCAATCAGCGGCTCATCTCTGACCTCTGTCCCTTGCTCAGGGATGCACTTGCCTTGCATCAGCACCTTCGAGGTCAGATTTTTTTACAACACACTCCAGCAGCTGGAAACTACGATGGGTGATCACCTCTGAGCCTTCCTCCATCATGGCAGAGGAGGAAGAAGAGCAGATTCAGGAAGCATGCTCAGCGAACAGCTCTGCTGCTACTGTTTCCTGGGTGATGAGTTGAAACAAAAGTTGACATTCAGTTATTAAACATTTGAGAATTGATTTATGAACGGCTGTATCCTATACATACACCTAAAAGAAAGGGGGTTTTAAAGTGCTTATACTGAGAGTTACCTTTTGGAAGGTGTTATTTTCCTGTAGTATTACTAGATTACTTTTTCTGAAGAAAATATGAGTGTGCTTGCTGAAAAAGTAATGGTATGTTTCTGTGTCTCCCTTTCTTCCTCTCTCTCTCATAAAGTGTAAGAACTCGAAGGGGCGGGGGAGAGAAACAGTGTATATACAGAGTGGAGAGACGTAGTGTATATTTGTGTGTTTGGTGTGTGTGCCGTCAGCAAGCACACTAATTAGACAACAAGTGCAAGTTGACCCCAGCAGATGATGCAGGCACCCCTTCAAATCAGCAACAAGATGCATCATCCCTCAAAGTTTCATCAAAACCAGACCAGTGATGTCTGAGATATTACGTTTGAGTTTAGAATTTGGAGCTTTAATTATAGCGCCCTCATTTGGCCATTCAGAGTAATTTATAAGACACAGGGATACAGTGTGAAGATACATGATCCCTCCAAGCTTCATCCAAATCAAAGCAATGTTGTTAGAGATGAACTATATACCTGATGATACCACATTTGATGAACAGACAGACACAACCCAATCGATATGTGATATTCACATAGTGGAAACAACAACACATCAGGCACTTCCAGGTTCCTTTTGAGCGCAATATGTCCCATCATCCCGAATTGAGACCCCATAGATTCACCCTATTTGCCCAAATTCTGCTGTCAGGTATGTACACTTCTCTATCAAGGTGAATCAAAAGTTAAGAGCGAAATAAAAACTGTCTCCTAAACAGCAGCGCACGAGCGCTCTGTTGAGAGAAAGCCGTACTCACCAGCATTAGATCTTTTGCCTCTCTCGTCCCTTTGGTATAAAGCGACCTCTGACTGGCTGCTGGGATGGTAAACATGAGCATGCTGTGTGCAGTTTACTGACATCATGTTACATGGTTTCTGAGTATTGAAGTTTCAAATAAACTCCTACTCACTGTGTTCTTGCATTGTAAATAAAAATGTATTGATGTTTCAGTGTTAAAACCATCAGAATGAAGAATTAGGGTTAGGGTTGTGATGAAGGATTTAACACCGAAACATCAATACATTCTCACCAGCAATGCATGAACAGTGTGTGGGAGTTTCTTTGAAATTGGCAAGGCTTTGACCTGATTGTCTCCCACTGGTATTTGCACAAAGACAAGAATAGGTGTGCAAAAGACTTGCCTCACATCCATGGATATTGAATTTTACCTCACGCTGCCATTTGGTAATGAAGGTTAACGAAGAACATGGATGCTGTTTCTTTTTCAACTGGAATACTGCAACCAGAAATTGTTTGATGTGCAACCACATAAGTAAAACACTGTAACACTGAATGAGCTGAAACATAACGATGACATGTGATGACAAGATTTCTGGTTGACTGCAAACTGGGTGAACATTTCTTCATTCCTCTTTTGGCTTGCCTCCTCTGTCTCTGAGCACCTGAAGCAGTGGCTCATTTACTGCTCATCTCCTCTTGTGCTGTTTAGGCAGTTGTGAGGAAACTCCCTCTATCCCCAGTGCCTCTGAAAGGAGGGCATCTGACTGTAGGGAAGCGTGTGTCATGCTGCCCACCTAGAAGGTCAGTCATTTTTTTCTAAAACTGAAAATGGCTCTCTTCCAGAGGCACAGTTGCAAGTCTCGGATCTTGCAGCCATTTTCCCAGGTGGATCACTGGAGCACAGGCTTGCTGCCTCGGGGTTGTGACAGACAGAAGACATGCTACAAGGGAGAGGGTTTACTGGCCGGCACGCCGTTTCATTTTACAACACTTAATCAAGCCGGCCACCATGTAAATCAACGCAAATCTATCAATCTGGTCATCAGCTTTCAGCTCAGTCTCTCCGGTCGGCGCGCCTGCCATTCTAGTTCCCACTCACTGGAAAAGACAAACACGGTTAAATCAGTTCAGCTGGAGTTGCATGCAGGGAGAACCAGCCTACCAACCGCATACCCCGCCACGATCACTTTGACCTGTTCTTATACGAGGTTTGTATGTTATCTTACAAAAACATTGTGCACCCTTGATTTGTGCCGTACCTTTGCATTTATTTGTGCTACCTACGCATTGCCAGCTGCACAATCTATCACAGTCCTAAAACAAATTAGGTTAAGGTTACGTGTTGGTTAAGGTTTGTGTTAAGGTTAGGGATAGGGTTAGGCAGCTAAAACTTTGATTAAGGTTAGGCAACTAAAACAGTTGGTTTTGGTGATGTTACAGTTTTTTTTCGATTGCTTTGACTCAATTTGCACAACAGTTCAAATTTTAGAAGTGACTTTCAAAATTCATACTCTAAGACACTACATCCTATGGTGACATACAAAGTGCCAAACTCTAAATCATCTGCTCCATCCTCAGAGTACAGCCACCTAACATTACAACAATGTTCAAATGCTTATTACTACAAACGCAGGTCACTAAATCAGTTCATCAGTTGTTTGTAGCCATGTCTCATAACTTCCAGCAACCTTGTCCAGGTTAGTAGCATTGCAACACAATTGATAATCTCATCACCACTACATAAAAGGCTGCTTAGAAACCTGAATGGCAGTTTCTGACAACATGGAGCCGATTCTGTGGTCAAATGCAGCAGAGAGGCAAAATGCTGCTTAAGCACTGAAATGCATTTGTTTTGTTTTTTGTTACTGTAATTTTTGCTTTTACTGTTGTTTTTGTTTTTACTGTAAAATTCAGTTGAGTTTACTGCATTACTGTATGATTTCTTTCATATACAGTAATCTACTGTAATCTAATATTTTGTTTGTCTTACATAAAAACACAAGCTATATATATATATATATATATATACCTCAGTCTATCACAAAGGATCACAGGGGATGCTTGCTGTACTTCATTTGAAGTACTTATGAGGAAATGACCCTTGCATAGTCTTTTTTGATGACAATTATTTAGTGTTTGACAGCATTATTTGATAATGGCCATTGTATTTGAAAATGCACCAATGATTAAACTTCAACGATGAACATATCCAATGTTCTGGTGCTATGATAAACATTTGCATATAATATTCTCTCATTTGACACTGGTATTTATATTTTGCATACTATATTAGATTTTGAACCCAAAATGAGCAGTATAGCATTCTGTGTTAAGAGTTTTGCACATTGAAACTCTGTTGTGCAAATTGAGTCAAAGCAATCGAAAAAAAACTGTAAATAAGAAAAGCTTTTGCTCCAAATGAAAACTCACAGCAGAAAATGTATTTGAGTTAGGAATTCAAGGAATTCAAGTGTTTACGCCCGTCCACCACCACACCGTACTTTCTACCGCGTTGTTTCAATGTCAACTACTGCCTGTTTAAGTTTTGTAAGCTCCGCCTCCTATTTTACTCAATACATAGAACATCATATGAAATTACATTACTTTACCTAGTTTTAACTAACTTTTAACTATAACTACAAATTTGATCTGAGAACACCCTGAGCACTTCCTTACAAACTCAAGTCAGCCATCGGTTTTGCAGCCATGCCAAACCAAATAAGCTTTTTCCTTCCCTTGGCCACTCTGATCTCAGTTGGTAAACCATTCGATTTTTTTTATCCACAAGGAGCAAGAAATGTAGAGCCAGATGACAGTTTTAAGTAAGCTGCAACTACAGTACCAAGAAAACCTCATACAAAGTGGTTTACCTAGCCAAAAAAGACCCATACTATTGCTAAAAGCCTGACCTGCCCTGCAATGAGTGCAATGACAAGAGCGATGCATGGCGAGAAAATAGCCAGCGCACTTGAGACTATTACCTTGTGTAACGACATCATAGCGAGTCGCATTGGTGTTAGGGCAAGTTACGTCAAATGTCACCTCTTTGACCGAAATTGATCTTCGAATAGCTCAAACGCTACACTGTCAGTATTCATACAATACAGCTACATGGGAAAAGCGCACAAGGATATGTTGTTTTTGCACAGCACTCAAGGGAACTTGCACTGGGACTGACATTTTAGCAAGGTTCACAGTACAATGCTGTTAAGAATGGCTGACTTGGGAATTGCTACCCAGTACAGATGGGGCTGGTGCTGTGTACGTTTTGGAAGTGGCTCAGCCGAGTCACACAGTACATATTATCGATACTGAAGCACCTGCTACCAAGACCCTTGGGCCTGAGCTAAGCGGCTATTAACACGGTAAACTATATCAAATTGAATCATTCAGTAGCAGAAGGTTTGCCACACTGAGATGAACATATGCAAGAGGTGCTAAGAGGCTTAGCTAGACTGAACTAGCAGCCAAGGTTGTACCACGAGGCTGAGGAGGATTCAGGATTGTTGGTACGATGCGGTTTCTGAATTGCTGATCAGGCTCTTTAACGTTAATAGGCTGAGCTGTCCCATTGACTGATTGTGTTGAGTTTGATGGGGAGGAGGGACATTTTTAAATGAAATGTTGTGGGCCCAAAACATATGGAGAATAACATTTTAAAAAATGCTGAAAAAGACTCAAGACTCAATTGTGCTGCACCAACCTGAAGACAGTGATTTAAAAAAAATTTTGTATTATTGTTTTGTTTTGGTGACATCTTTATGTTTCGGGAGGTACCAGTCTTGGTCTGGTCAGCCATTACTAGAGTTATAGTAATGGCTCTTAACTGTCATCTATCTCTTAACCGTTGGGGGTCGATGCCAATCTCCATGATAAGACGTATTAATATAATTAAATGTCAATACTGCCTCCTTTTTTAATACACTTCACTTCTACAACTATATTACCAGGCAGCACAGCTCCTGACTTTGTTTCTAAAATGTCTGGGAGTGTTTTTCCTATGGAGTTTACTAAACATCTACCCTGATCATTTTCCAGTGAATGGACGCTGGAACATGGACACTAACTAACTTTTGTCTATTACAAGCTAAACGGGTTATTGCTTTACAATGGAAAAACATCCATAGGCCTAAATCTAGTCAATGGATTAAGGAGATGGCAAGCAATTTGGCCCTTGAGAAACTAGCTTCTAGGAAAGAGCAATTCTATATGATTTGGCATCCCTTTTTGAACTCCCTGGAAGACGATCGGTCACTGAGAGAGATTTTGTGATTTTGAAAAGCTCAGAGGGATTTTAGATAGGCGAGAAGGATTTTGGATGGAGGTGAGTAATTGTTATAGGTTGTACTGTGATAAATACTGTGATAAGTGTATGGGACTTGGGGGAGGGGGGGGGGGGGGGGGTCGGTAAGGGATTCTATGTACCCTGTATCTTGTCTGGCTAAAATTCTGGATTCCTTAAATTAACAATTTAAAGCTTTTCTAACAAACTCCATTATGTTCCCACCAATCTGGGTTCAGGGCTGGAAATAGTACTAACAGATACCTCTTTGGTTGTGAATGATATTGTATCTGTTTCCCCAGATAATTGCACAATTCCTTTAAAGATCGGCAAAATACCAATAATACCCGTACATAGACCACTGGGGCTTCATGTAGAGGACTGTGCATGCTTGCCCCGCAACAGCTCATGGGAAATGAGGTCCAAATCAGACTCTGGGGATGAAATTATTCCAGTGAAATGTTGAAATCAGCAGCTGGTAGTGTAGTAGGTAGAGTTAGCTCCCAAATAATGATCAAATGGAATCATTGCTTACTAATGAAACCTCAAAGTTGAAGACAGATGAACCTCTGGCCAAGTAACTAACACTAACAATAACTAACACAAACTTTGAAGAAACTCTATACCTTCATAGAGTTTCTTCAAAGTTTGTGTTAGTTATTGGGGGCTAGCTGATGTTGGCCAGCTGGCGAGCTAGCAAGCTAAGCTCTGACTTTATCCACAATATCCACATTAGTCCATCAGGAGAGCTGATGATAGAGTCTTGCTAACATATGTGGCTTTTGGAAATGGTACGAAGATTTATCAATTTAATCTGTGAGACAGTGAATACTATGTGAACACTCACTGATCACAGGTGTTCGTATCAAGCCACTAATATCAGTTGTCCTTTTGGCTTCGAGTTGATGATGCTCTTATCAATTGCTGTACCATTGAGTGGTCTTTCAAGCCCATGGTGTTATTTTTATGTACATTTATAACAATATTGCTATTAGGTGGTGTAGTCTTACAGTTTTTCTTGATTGCTTACACACATTTAGCGAATCATGGGTCAACTTAATCTAATGCTCACACCTTCTTTGCACAGCAAGAGTCTTCTCTGGCGAATGGGTTAACTATTTCTCATTGCTTTCACACAATTTTCTTTGAGTTTTAACACACTTTTCAAAAGTTAACACACTTCTCAGAGAGAGACACGAAACCTAATTGAATAACCATGTCAACACATTGCAGACACTTAGTAGCAGCCTACTGAAACTGCTCTCTCAATTCTAAATATCGTCAGCACCTGTGTGAACTCTCTGTGCACAATTCATCAAGTAGTTCTCAACCTATAAAAGAGGTCAATAGATTGAAGTTGATAGCAAGCATGGATCGAGGAGGCCGCCACCAACAACCTCAGCGAGGACGAGGACGAGGACAAGGAAGAGGAAGAGGAAGAGGAAGAGGTCGTGGTAGAGGTAGAGGGGCCCCTGTCAGGGGACGTGGCGTTTGTGTAAGATGCTCTAATGAAATTAGGGCAACAATCATTGATCACGTAGTCAATCATGGCCTCTCCATGAGAGAGGCTGGCCAAAGGGTTCAGCCAAACCTGAGCCGTCATACTGTGGCATCAATTGTTCGTACGTTCCGCAATGACAATAGGTAAGTCACTTTGCCGGCCTTTACAGTCAATTTACTGTACTGTGTTTCACTGTATTTGCACTCTTTGCAACAACCATTTCTATACTTTTGTAAAGTGTGTTGCCACAATACAATGCAGTACTGTAGTTTCACTAAAGCCATTTACAATAGAGTAATTGACTTTCAAAATATACAGTAGAATTCTGATTACTCTATATTTACAGTATTTACAGCCTATTGCACTATTTTCACAGAATCAACACACTGGCCCACAGTGGCAGGGGGAGAATGTTCACTGCAGAACAGGAGACTGCTATTGTGGACATGGTGGTTGCTAACAATGCCATCAGGTTGCGGGAGATCAAGGCAGCGGTCTTAGCTGACCAGGGGACATTTGTCAATGTGAACAGTGTCAATGTTGCAACAATAGACCGCATCCTCAAACGCAATCTGGTGGCAACGAAGCAGCTATTCCAAAGGAATAGCGACAATGTGAAGGCAGCGCGTGCACAGTATGTACAGGTACGGATCTGTCACTGCAAAGGATTTGTCTTGCTGCATAACATTCAATTACTGTAGAAAACAGCACCTTCTGTATATGTTGTAATTTACTCTGAATTTCTTTTTGAATGTAGAGAGTAATGGATCTGGAAGCAGACGCAACACATCATGTGTTCATCTATGTGGATGAGGCGGGATTCAATCTCTCCAAAGTTAGGAGACGTGGCCGTAATATCATTGGTCACAGGGCGACAGTAACCGTGCCAGGACAGAGGGGTGCCAACATTACAATCTGTGCAGCCATTTCCACAAATGGAGTCCTTTGCCATATACCAACCATAGGCCCATACAATAGCGATCGCCTAATTACGTTCCTCAATGCCTTGCATGATAGGCTGGTGCTGCCACATGAGAGAGGCCTGTTCAGGGCGGACATGTCCCGTTTTGTAATCATTTGGGACAATGTGGCCTTCCACCATTCACGAGTAGTGAATGACTGGTTCACTGCCCACCCACGTATGATGATGCTGTTTCTTCCAGCTTTCTTTTTATTTATTTTTTTATTTATTTATTTTTTCTTCTTTTTTTGTATTGCTGATATTCTGGGTTATCTTTATGGATTGTATAGGATAGGCATATATAAGCCTTGGCTTCAGCCTATTCCTTTTTCGGTTGTTGATTGTCTTTTTTATTGTGTGAAATAACGAACGGGAATTGTTATTAACCGAAATAAACCATTCATTCATTCATTCATTCATTCATCATTCATTCATACTCTCCAATGCTAAATCCAATCGAGGAGTTTTTCTCCTGCTGGCGTTGGAAAGTATATGATGACAGGCCACATGACCAAATGTCATTGCTGGATGCAATGAATGCTGCATGCTTGGCAATCCGCGCAGAGGACTGCCAGGGATGGATTCGCCATTCCAGAAGATTTTTTCCACAATGCATTGCAATGGAAGACATCAACTGTGATGTAGATGAGAACATGTGGCCTAATCGTCAGGTCCGCGTCAATAATGTTTGAAAAATGAATATTTACAGGGTCTTTTCATTTGCTTTTATGGACTTTTTAGTTTGAGATTTGACCTTTTTACTGTATATTGAAGCCTGTCATTTTGATTTCTTACAGTATGTACATGTAATGTGGAAAAATGGCTGCAATAAATATTTATTTTTGTGTGAGAATCTTTGCCATTTTGTACACAGTAGAACAAATGTAAATCAATGGTGTTGACAGGTCCTTGTTTACAATATCCTTTACAGTATTCAGCAATACAAAAACAGAACTACAATATTTTACTGTATACACATTTTTATAGAGATTTCAAATACTTTCTGACAGTATATTCCCTAAGTAAGAGTGCTCAGTACAAAACCCAAATTGTAGTATGGTTGTCAGTGGTAAAACAGTCAATACTGTGAGGGTGCTGCACAAAAGTTGAAGTGATGGTTGCAGAGGTTGATATTGATAGCTGTAGTTTCAATTTTGTTATCCATTGTTAAATAAATGAGAAAACATACATTTTCAATTGAGCACAAATTGTAGGTTTTGATGGAAATGTTTGGTTTTGATGGGTGTGTGACAAGTTTTGAGAAGGTGGTGTCATTCTGCAAACATCATATGGTGTTTTGGTCATTTCGTCTTCTGTTAAGGGCTGTGTGTGAGCTGTTTTGAAAAAGTAAACTGTGAATGGAAAAATGTGCCAAAGCAACTGAGAAAAACTGTAATTCTGTTCTACTGAGCCAACAGTACAGCCTTTCCTTGAAGATGATGATGATGATGCTTTTACACTTTTTCATTTTCAGGAGGAAAGATCATGTCATCATGTCATCATCACCCAATGCACACTCTTATCATATCAACCTGTATGGCAACATTTGATAAGAAAACTATGTTGTTTTTAATGAACATGAAAAAAACTGCAGGGTGATAAAAGAATGCCTTTGAAAGGAACAAGACTATATCGCTCATATTTTAACTGAACCTGATACTGAATACTGTGATTAATAAAAATCAATTACCTCAGTGGGTCTCTTAATGATCCTATTCCCCGACATCCAATCCATGGGTAATTAGGTATTTTATCAGAAACAACTATCATAAATAGAATATAGGAATATATTTAGCAGCACTCAAATGCAATTGATGGCAAACTAACAAACCAAAGGTGCTCTCAGGGTTCAGGGGGAAGTTAGTTCTCTTCATGCACTTATTGACCTTAAAAAGTTAAACCTCCAAATTAACTTAAAATGACTTAAAAACGGAAAACTTACCAAAATGTAGTACCAAAAACAACTACATTTTATTTCACTGTAAAAATATTTTCTTTTCCTGCTTATTCTGTGTGTGTTCTCCACCCTCAATAAGATAGCCAACTTCATCCTCATGAGGCCGCTCTCCATCTCTCTTGTTGTCTGTCTGTGGCTGTCTCTGTAAGAGAGACTACCTCTCTTGCATTATTACATATGGCCAGCATCCATCTCTTTTTCATTCACTGCCTTTTTATGTGTGCTGTCACACTTACTGCAGTGTGTTTTCTGCCCCGCTTCACCGTGAGCTGTCTAATAAAACAGAAATGCCATGAAAATAACCTTTTAATAGGGCACTTTCCCAGAAATGCTAGGGGGTCCAGGGGCATGATGTTCCGTTGGGAAGAGTTTCCAAAAATCTGAAAAAAATCTTGTCAAGTTTTGTGCAGTAGCCTGTAGATACCCTTTCAAGGGAGACAATGCAATATACTTGCATTTCTGACCTCTCACTGAGATTAATATGTAATCCAATCCAAAGAATTACTGGTATACAATTAAATATGAAATTAAACAACTTTGAAATATCAAATACGACTCTGCCAAAGTCGTTTCTTCATTTAGCAAGATAGATTCCATTTCTGTTTTCCAGCAACTAAGAAAAAACCCTTAACCCTTACAAGATAATCAAGCCCTCCTCAATCAGCATACATTTTTCTGGAATATGTGAATTGTTTTTTAAATAAAATAGGTTGTGTTGGTATTCAGTAATTGAAATTTTCACTTTCGTCCACACGTTGCACAATTCCAGGTGAAACTGCTCTAAGCTGCTGAACGTGAAGAGGCATTTAGACAATCACATTATTGATAGTTGGGCTTCAGCTTTAGTTTTGCTTTTTTTTTTTTAAACCAAAAGTAATCATACAGTTAATGGTGTGAAAATTAGACAAATGAAATAGATGTAGGCCTTGGTTTAAAATTGTGTTTACAGGCCAGCCCTGATAGTTGCTTCTCAATGCTTTTTTGAATCTCTCACAATTCGTTTTTTTCATCTGAAGGAGCGAGACATTTTATTTGTAGACATCTGTGTAAATCTGTATGGATAAGAGAAGGAAGTGTCTTGTGATTTTATGGAGAGGATGAAAACATTCATGTGGTCTTAAATGCTCACTGATGACCAATGTAAGCTCTTGAACATTATTATTGTGTACTGAGATCATAACTAATAATACGTAAATCTCACATACTTTTTCCATTGCTCAGGGGTCCAGGTTTTCTGTTCCTTGCACCAGGTTATGAGTCTTTGTGCAGTTGCCTTGGAGACACAGGGTTTCTGAATGGTAGCGTTCCCGTAAATACCACCTTTGTGTAGCTCACAATTCAAACTGTCACGCCGCTGTTGATTCAATTATGTGGCAATTATCGAGGTCGTAGGTTTGTGGTGTTTAAGTGTCCATATGACTTGTGACCCCTGTTCCTCTATGGTGATGCAGTTTGTCGGTGTTTGGCATGCTATCATGATTTTTTGAGTCTCCATGCCATATTCAATTATTTAGCATTTTTGTCTTTGAAACACTTGCAGTTCTAACACCAACTATTTGGCCTCTTTGTATCTCAGTTATTTGCTTCATGTTGCTTTGAAAACTCACTCATATCTCTTATAGCTTAATGCAACCTCTCTGTGTAGATGGCCTTTTAGTTTTTATTGAGTTACTTCAAACTTAAAGTTCTTTTCCATGTCATGTTTCTGTTTTTTTGTACAACCCCTGTACAGTCTGTGCTTTTAGATCCTCTTGTCTGTTGTATGCATACAGATACACACACACACACACACACACAGCTTCTGTACTTAGCAGTGACCAGGGCCATGTTCCTAATATGAGGGCAGCCAGTTCAAATTAGCTTGCTAATACGTATCCGTCAAACTTCATTCTGTGAGCACAGATCGTGGACTGATTTGTCAAAACTTGGATGTAGTTATCTTGGATAATTGTGCGCTCCCATTTTTAAATAAAGGGAACGTGAGTAGAGAGTCGAAACCGTGATCAGCAATAATACGACTTGCACAGTACCCTGGTTAAAGAGACACCACCTTTATAACTGCAGCTGAGCAAGAGTTGAAGGCTATGATGAACATATCTAAAAACACTATGAAATGCAACACTGCCAAAAGTTACGTATATGTTACTCTTTTCATGGTGAGTGCTATCACTTCCATCACTAACGGTGTGACTCCTGACCACAGTGATGATATTAGCTAAGTAGTTCCCAGACCATGTGGAGGTTCCAAGGGGTCCCCAGCAAGATGAGTCATCATCTCACTGTTATTTTATCTTTAACTTCAAAAGGAACACAATGAGAGAATGTATAGTAATGACTATTCTTATCAGAGGTTTTGCTACAGTAGACAGGTAAATTGTGTGTTCTTGCAATAGTCAAAACTTTATTTATCAAAGGCACGGGGGCTCCAGCAAACTGAACAAAAATACCATCCTTTTCAATTTTGTTTACAATGTCACATACAAATCAATTGGTTTTGTTGATGTAAGTGTTACCTGAGTTCTGAGCTCATTAGTCTCCCAGAAAGATATCGGCACGTTGCACTCAACAAATTAATCACGTGGTTCAAATAACGTGGTCTACCTAACATGTCAATGATATTTCCATTATACCGGCGTTACGTGCAGGCAGCTGTGAATGTGCATGAACAAGCATTGCAGCGCCATACGTACAAACAGTGAGAAGTCTCCTGTGGCCAGGCATTTCCCTCAGTGGCCATACCTTGTTGTTTTTCTCACTAGAAGGTCTCAAAATGTACCTTCCACAATATGAAGCCAACTGGGTTGTTTTTTTTAGCACAGATCTGTTTTTTGTATTTCTCTTTTCAGCATGGAATAAAATCTTCGTCATCATTTAAATCTCTTTTTTAATGTTGTGTGCAGGAACTTCGTATTATCGCTTTATCCTACACACCCGTGACTTTCTATCATTATCTGCTATCTTCCTGGTGTGTAACTTCACCTAAAATACTTTAGCTGCTATTGTCATAAATCTGATTGTCTATGAGCTTGTCCTAGTTAGGCTTGTAAAGCCCTTTGAGGCTTTTTGTTATAAAGGGATATATAAATAAACTTGACTTGACTTACTGAGGGAAAGGCGTAGAAATTAAAAAGTTTCTTGTTTATCATCTGACAGATATCAAGAGAAGGAACTGAACAGAGAAATCAAAAGATTTAGAGTAAAGTCTCTCCCACTATTAAGAAGAGAAAAGCTCCATCCACCCATTATCATGCTGCTTATCAGGGACAGGCTTGCGGTGACAGCAGGGTAAGCAGAGCAGCCCAGACGTCCCTTTGTGCGGCAACTTCCTCCAGCTCCTCCTGGGGGATCCCAAGGCGCTCCCAGGCCAGCTGGCAGCTGTAGTCCCCCCAGTGAGTCCTGGTTCTACCCTGGGGTCTCCTCCCAATCAGTTGTGCCCGGTATGCCTCCAAAGGGAGGCCAGGGTATCCTTACCAGGAGCTCAAGTGACTCCTCTCAATTCAAAGGACTGAGATCCTCCCAAGTTCCTCACCCTCTCACGGAAAGTTTGTGGTGGGGACAGAAACTGGTGGGAGGTCTGTAAAACAAGATCTTTAATCACATTTCCTGCAATTCTACACACTATGAAGAGCTCTCGAACACAGTTTTGGATAAAATTACACTATACAATCATAATCAGTGTGGATACGCACATGTACTTCTGAATCATGTAATTCATATTTGTCACGACCATTTACATTCTAAGATAAAATAAAGGTTGAAAAGTCATTACACAAATGAATCCATTCATATAGTTTATTTTTGACAACAAGGAAAGTCAAATCAAACACCCTGTAACATATCTCTACAAGCATTAAGAAAAATGACAGAGCTGAGACAGTGTGAGTGTGTGTGTGCTTGTGTGTTTGCAGTGTCGAGGAGAAATAATGCAGAAAAGGACACAAATTGTGATGCTTTGCTGGGAAATGTAAATCTCTACTGGACATGATCTGAGGTTCTATGAATTTGCATTCTGGTTTCAGGGATGTAATTTTTCCGGATTTTCCGGCCTGAAAATGTGACTCACGTGAATCATGCAGATCCATTAAACAAATTGGGAGGGGGGGTGCGTTATGAGCTCCGCGAGTGAAATGGAGAGGATTTGAGGACATCTATAGGCTGAAGTGCGTGAAGTTTTTTTTTTCCTTTCCAAGTATACACAAGCGTTCAGCTCAGCTCGAGCTCAACATGCCCAATTCCACACCTGGTACCCCAGTCGCGCTCGTGCGTCAGTACATCGTCACTTGACAAGAAGATCGCCGTTTCGGATCGGATAATTCAGCTATGTCAAGATTATTCCTTGTGATATGTCTAAAATACAGGTCTACTTTGACTTTGTTGTCGATTGATCAATCAGATGATCAGTTATTGATTGATTTTCACTTATCGCAGGGTCCCATTGCTTGCCATGTTGCTTGTTATTTCACTGTTTTTATGTAGCTAAATTACTAGTGTTTGTGTATCATCAAGTTTAGCCTGCTAAATTAATAAACTAGCCAGAGGCCTGTCTCCCGAAGCGAGATTAGTGGGTTAGCGAGATAACTTTGAATTCCGGTATTTTTATAACTTTGGGAATTCCAGTATTTTTAAACCTGAGCTCTATGTGTACAAATTCGTCATTTATACCGCAAAATAGCTACAAAAAGTTTTGGAATTGCTCCGGTAGATCGCCTCAGTCGGTAGGAAACGGGTTGCTATGGCTATAACATTACGGAAAGGATCGCTACAGAGATAGACCTTTGTTTAACCTCTTCATGTAACAACTCTCCTCATCTTTCAGATTTCAGAGCGAGACTTCTCCTTGAGCGAGACTTCTGTTTCTGGTTAAAAAAGGTCTATCTCTGTAGGGATATTTTCCGTAATGTTTTCAGACACTTCCAATAACAATCTGAGCCTATCAGTGGCAAAAACAAGCACTTTTAGTTAAGGTGACCAGATTTCTGAAATGAAAACCGGGGACATTTCCAGTTCGGCGGTCAATATATCATTAAAATATGCAATGTTATTATGTATGAAATAAAAAAGGGGGACAATTCCGGTGTCTTTAGTGCATCACCCTCTTCTTTTCACCATCTTCCACCGTCAATACTGCAATCACAAGAAAACTACACCACTATTCTAATCATTAATTTTATAATGAGTAGATTATTATTTCCCCTGATGTCTATTAACTTAACTGAAGCTTGACTGAACTCTAAACCAACCTGCCTTAGTAACGCGGTCCCGCGTACTATCGCATCCAGTATCAAAGAATTGACCGATGTCCTAAGTGCTCTCCCTACATTTAGCCTCCCTAACGTGCTGTTGTCCCTGCATAAAGAACAACACAGCAGCCTATAGCCTGGTAATCTAATCATATCACACATACCCTGGGGTTAAAGTGAGATTTGGCAGGTGGGGGAACCCTAAGATCCGGTGTAGCGGTGCAGCGGGGAAAAATGACTTGCCTCATAATAATTATTGTTTATTTATTATTTATTTAAGACATTTGATGAACCACATAACGTCAACAACACATAGTGTACACAGTGTTTCCCACAGAATTAGATTCTATTTGTGGTGGTAGCTGACCGGTTGGGGGGGGGGGGGGGGGGGCACCCACACTTTCTTAAATTAATTATTAAATAATACTATATATAAGGTGCTCCACTGTAAATATTTAATTGCCAAGTACTTTGTGACAAATAACAATATATACAGCTCCATTGCTTCACGTTGTGTCAAACACATATATACAGGCACAGAAGAATAGAAATGAGTCTTTTCTGCCCTGCTTCTACATCTCTCTGTGTTTGCTGTCAATCTCACCTGTTGCTTTCTGCCCTAGCTGGCTGCTGTGGGAGAGCCACGTCCGCTTCCTGATTGGGTCTTATCAGTCAGACGTATCCTTCCCTGGCGATGGATAGTGCTCCTGGTACCACTGTAATATGTCGCTGTATTTGCTTTGCGACGACTCCCAATCTATACTCTCCGCCACGTTTACCGCCTTATACTCGTTTGTTACTTTCAATAACAGTTCCACTTCGTCGTCCGTTCAAACAAAGACATCTCTGCTCTTACTTTTCGCCATTGCTGTTCTTCATAACGATATTTTCTGCAACTAAGCAGAGCAGACAATCTGCTTCCTGTTTACATCGGCACGCGCATGCCCAGTGTAGGTGAATGGTAACTTGATATGCGTTTTTATGGACGGAGATAATTTTTGAAACGATGCTACAACGCTTGTGTGGACCGAGATCGTTTTAGTTTCAAAACTCTGTTTTAAAACGAAAACATATTATTGTGGATGTAGAGGAGAGGAGGCTACACGGAGAGGAGGGGCAGCTGGAAGGAACGCCAGGCTGCACACGAAAATGAACTCGCTTGACATTATTATGTATGAAACTGCCAATCAGATTTTGATGAATTGAATTTATTGAGGCAGTAGGACCTCCCAAGCCAGCGGACTGGCAGGCAGTAGCACCTCAGCAGGCAGCGGACTGGGAGGCAGTGGGACTTCCCAAGCCAGCGGACTGGCAGGCAGTAGCACCTCAGCAGGCAGCGGACTGGGAGGCAGTGGGACTTCCCAAGCCAGCAGACTGGGACGCAGTAGCACCTCAGCAGGCAGCGGACTGGGAGGCAGTGGGACCTCCCAAGCCAGCGGACCGGGGTGGAGTAGTACCTCAGTAGACAACATTCTCTCTGGAGTAGTAGTGGCTGCGTTTTGCAAACAACAATTCAGTAAAGCTGTTTTGGAAAGTTTCATCAATTTCATTCATAAAACATAAAACAAACAAAGTATTACTTCTCTTACTTGTTTCCATCGCTGAGCATTCTCAATAAAGACTAGAGAGTTTTGAAAAACCTCCTCATCCTCAGAATTCTATGATGTCACAGACTTGCATCACAATGGAGGTAGAATCCATGTCAACTGAACTGATACAAGTAAAGGAGGACATGCCATTGTGATATTTAAAGTGAAAGTTATAGAAAAAGACACAATATGCTATATTACTAACCTAATATACCCTGTTTGATCACAGGGCTGCAGTGCCACCTTATGCATTGCTCTGGATGAGCCTCACCATGGCCAAATAAACCTCAAGCAAAAGTTTGCTCCACTTTAAAGCTATATCCAGTACTAAATCATATTTTATGAGCTGTACACATATTTGTATGACTTCTATATGGTGACACTATAACTGATGCTCTCCTCCTTTAGAAAGTATCTGCAATTTGCACCTTTAATACCAATTGGCAGCAAAAGCTCACAAACACTAAGTCAAAAAATTGAAGTGTGTGTGTGTGTGTGTGTGTGTGTGTGTGTGTGTGTGTGTGTGCCGTGCCGTGCCGTATATTTTCCTGCTTTTTTGTCCTTTGCCAATCACATGCCTGGGTTTGTCACAACTGTCCTTAAAAGTTTCACTGCCTTCATTCTCCCTGACACTTGAACCGTCCATCTCACTGCCACTGGTGCTGTCGCTGTCTGCATCCTCTCTATGCGGGCCTACCTCCTAAAAAAACATTTTATATTAGCCTGTTGGCCACTCAGTACTAATGCCCCACATTAGTCCCCTCTGCCTTGGTCTCCTCCGTCCCTCTCTCTGAAACCTACATTAAAAACCACAATGTGTAACACTGGCTATTTTTGTTGTTGGGATGAATTACCAGGGGAGAAACTGGTTGAAAACAACGATAGGGATGTACCCTATGAGATAAACATGACAGCTCAGAATAAATTCTTACCTGGTTCTCCCCTCTCCTCTCCCTGTGAGGCCTGGTCTCTTTCTCTGCCTTGGGCTCCCTCTGTCTCTCTCTGATGCCTGTATTGACAACCACTACGTGTAACTCAAGTAGTTTTGTTAGTAGTAGTTTTGTTTTTGTCCCTCTTGCACATGGGATGAATTACCGGGGGAGAAACTGGTTGAAAACAATGTTGAAAATCACATGTGCTCTATGAGAGAACAGCTCAGTGCAAACTCTTACCTAGTCATTTCTGTATTGGTCCGGTCACTTGAACGGTGAAGAAAGACTGTATGGCCCTTTTTTTCTTAATATCCATGATGACGCTTTACATTCCAGACACATGTAAACACAAGTACATGTAAACACTACATGTAAACACTACATTAAAAAGGAGAACAAGAGATTAAGAGATTAATCAGAAAATAAATTGATTTAACTAACACATAGACAGGATATGAAACTGTGTAAGCTGGACTGGCTAGCAATCTTGTAAAATACCAGCTTCTCGTGGTTGGCCAACTAATAAATAACTACATTGTGACAACTTCATTAGTTTGCTTAGTTAACTAACTATACTTTTATTGTTGCGGGCTATTCCTATGAAGCAAGGCTATTAGGAATCCTACGTCCGTAGTGCTTAAAGATAGACAGAAGAAGTAGATGAGTGGTTGATCATATTTTTTTAATCCCATTATCTCGAGATCACAGTAAATTGATGGTTTTGCTGAGATCACAACTTTTGTCCCATTACTGTTGCCTTCATGAAATGCAAGCCATGCGCTGCTAAAGTGCTGTTGACAATGTCAGAAGGAGAGATCACGATTGATCAACGAATCAGATTTTTCCTTTTAATCAAGGTATGGCACAGAAATTGCAACCACAATCAGTAACCTAATAAAGTTGTGATCTCAAGAAAATGTTGAATTAGTTGGGATCAAGATAACGGGAGCAAAGAAATTACGAGCAACCATGGCCGCTCTCAGCTTTCGTAACATGGTCTGTTGTCTCTCAGCCTTTTTCCTACATTAGGATGGGGTTATGTTGGGAGAAAGCCAAAGGATGCCTTCAACCCACAATGTCTTTTGCAAATTGTTACCCATGGTGGTGGATCTTTAATGGTATGAGCAGCCATCTTGTGGGAGTCATTAGATCTGGTGATTGCTCTGCATCTTCGTTAATCTTGCTTGGCCAGACCTCCACAGCCCTGCGCCAGCACAGAAGAAAGGTCTAGCAGTACATATGTACTGTGCAGCTGTGCAGTCCCCAAGTGTGTGTGTGTGACTTGACAATGGAAGTGTACAGCTGTGAATTTGTGGTTCCCACTATGATCGTCCCAGGCCAGATTGACGATTTAATCCTTGGGAATCCTCTAGCACTTTCAACAACTTGGAGTCAGAAGATGAGAACTGATCTTTCTCAGAGGAACCCTCTTTTGAGTCAGGCAAGGAAAAAGACAAGCAGTAACAGCACAGAGTTGGAGAGGTGACACAGTTCCAGACATCGTTGGCACCGTCAAGTTTAACGTTCAGATCAGGTATCAGATGAGTGGAAAGCTACTTTGTGTATGTGTATGTGTGACCTCATCGTCAGTTATGAAGATACATTCTCCAGACGTGGTCTTTATTGTGATGAGGTGAAAGATTTCATGCACAGAATCAGAATCATGCAGCAGAAAGGGCCATGACTGGAAGAGCCTCTGCTGGAAATAATTATGGATGTTGGTGAAGCGCTCCACCATCTCAGCTATCTCACAAGCTGCTCTGTCTCTGTAGCGGACATGGTGACACTGAGAATAAACAGCGGAGTTCACTTCAGCTGATAAATTAACAAGTGTTAATCACTCCTCACTCCTCACTCCCTTTCACAAGCGCTCACCACAGCAGTGCTTTGGTTCACTCCTGCCGTTCCTTCTGCCTCTGTTGCTCTGGTGTTTTTAAAAGGCTGGCCAGCAGGTAACTGGTTGATTGCAGACGAGGGACAGCTGTGTTCCCTCCAGGATCTGAGGAGTTGGCAGTGGTAATACTGTTGACCAACGACCAGGCCAAGCTGGCACCGGTTAGCAAAGAGGCCTTAGCCCTTGTTTCAAGAGATCTGCCAATGAATGTTAGACAGAATTTTGCTAACCCAATTCTTTATTTTGCTTTTGAAAAAATAGATCCCTGCTCTTCAAACATAGCTTTAATATGTATATTGAAATGGGTTGTACAAGTTAATTGAGTACATGCATTTGTACTGTAAACATTTCTGCATTTTTAACATATTTTTATAATGGTCTGTATGAGTGTCAGCTAGCATGACTAGCTGCTCATGACTAACACCCATATTTGTTACCTGCATGAGTCTATTGCAGATGTACTTGAGGTTAAAATGAGAATCAACTACACAGAACCCAGTTTATACAAATACAATACTAAATGTTACATTGAGTTACCTTAACACATTGTGTTATTACGTGCTTTATAGTACATTTTAATTTTACAAGACAAATTCATTGAAAGGAACATCATTGACCAAGTTAAACACATTCAATGTTATGGACTTCACTTTATAAATGCAGAGTTTTAGAAACTTTGTCTTCATTGGGAATTCTAGCAATATGCACCATTTGAAGTGTCATAATAAATAGCAGTTAAAGCATTAAAAATGTTTTGCCAGTGTAAAAATGAATTGCTTGCACCAGTCAGCATAATGGGGCATCTGGGGAAACTGTTAAAATGGAGTATTATTGTAACCCATTTGTATAACATGTTAGTTCTTTGATCCCACAGAACATTGCAGAATACAGTTCACTAAATCTTTAAGGACAATTTTACATCCACCACAGCACCACACAACAAAATCCAAGTTTCTGACAGTAAATAACATGAAATTCTTTTAATTAAGATACTATACACTTTTCTATTAGTGCTAGTGTACTGCTGTTTATATAAATCCTAAATATTGGAACTGAATGATAATAATAAACTCAATAAACTCAGGAGGACCAAATGACGTTAAATACGGAGTTAACCAAGATCACCCATTGGCTTACTACTGGCTAGCGCAATCGTCCAAAGACACAGGAGGCACATGTCTTATATCAACTAACCAAAGAAATACATTGTGTTGAAAATAAATTTGCAGCATCCATAGTTACATAAGCAATTACAAGACACATTTTTTTCTAACATTTGCGGGAAAAAGCTTGGGTACAAGATTCTGTACTTACAGATGCAGTTACAGAACTACATTTCCCATGAAATGGCCTTCCAAATTATTGTGCCTTTTTTTTAGTGGGTGACACTTAGCTTAGCTTGACACTAACCATAGCTATCACTAGCTATACAATTAGCATGGTGCAATGTTAGCTTGCTAGTAAATGCACTACCTAAGTGATGTCTTATTTTATTCCAGTCTTCTACATCAAGTCACACGGTATCCGTTGCATGGAAAGTTCACTGCTACGTATTTGGAACATTCCAAACTGCCTCGTTCATCTGGATGATGATTTACCAATAACTGCAGTGTCACATGGCTCATTCAGTGACACAAGCCATTTATGCTGGGATTTGGTACCCAAAGTTTGCAGTATAAATCTCACATGAAAACTTTCTCACATGATATCTGTCCATCATTGTTTTATTCAGATAATATCAAAAACATATGGAGGAAAACTGTTCTTCAAGCTAATAAATAAGGTTCAATTGAGCTTATGGGAATTGGATGTGAGGGGCATCCAAGCACACCTTTGTAAGAAATGGAGGTGCAGTTATGTTGAAACCTCTTCCAAATTCCCAAGAACTAAGGGGTCGACCTCTGTGTCAATAACAGCTAGCCGCAGACTTAAGTTATTGATTACCGCCCCTACCAGAAAAGCAGGTAATCAGGGGAAGCGTCATTGTCCTCGGCAGCGGCAAGCAAATCTCTTAATTTTCTGGATATCACAACATTAATCATCACAGTGATTGGCCTGGCCAGTCTTCTTGCCAGTAGCCAACTTATAGACTAATAGTGACGTTATGCTGACGGTGTGGTGGGACTTGAAGTTTATTGCAGACAAAGTTGTGTTGCTGTCAGCCAAGGAACATAAATCTAGTCAAGCACTGCACCATGAAAATGTGAAACACAGCCTCATTATCATAGGAAGAGATACAGAAACAAATAGGGAAATAAACATAGTACACAGTATATAGATCTTTTTTCTTGGTAATGTATTGTCTTACTCATTTATGCTCACTGTTATTTATATAAGTTGTGGATTTCTATGCTTTTTTTAACATGCATTTATTTATTTTGTATTTATTCATTTATTTCTATGGCTGATTGTCATCCATACTATATGACAAGAACTCTGCTGTTATTGATAGACTAAACGCATGGCACGTGACCATTAACAAACCATATATTTCAGAATTAGAACTATTTCCTTGCATGATTTTTTCATTTGCACAGAAAATGCAGAGAAATTTGTAAGCTGAGATATTTCCTTTCTAAAATTAAAAACAGTAAAATTGTTCACCCTTTATGAACTGGAGCACAACTGAAGATCTCATTCCATTCATGGTATTTTGTATAGCTAGTGTAGCTTTTTGTGATGTGGCCCTTTTTAAACCAGTCCTGTCCCTGACTGCCTGCTGCCATCTGCACAACAACTCCAGTTCTGCCTTAGAGACAGGCTCAAGAACCACTTCTTGGATATAAAGTGCTGTGACAACCAGGGCGGAGTGGGGGGGTATCAGAATACAAAAGGTCTGGGTATGAGATGGAGATGCAGCAATGGAAAGAGAAGTAGAGAGAAAGCTGGAACACAGAGAGGTGAGAAAAGGTTAGATGGTGACAAACGAGAAGGCCTGGGGGTGCAGGGAGGTAAGTGAGGGGCAGAGGAAACAGCTAGAAAGGATTGGAAAAGAAAAGGGGTGATGGGAGGTGGCAAAGCCTTAAGAAAATATGATAGAATGGGAGAAGGAGGTACAGAACAATAACTGCAGCAGTCAGGCTTACATCATGGATGGAAAGTCTGTAGAGTTTAATTCTAAATAACATTCACATGTGACACAAGAGGAAAGGAACCTCCCATGCCTAAACTTCACAGCTATATTATCAATAAATATGATGTAAAATGTGCAAAGGTATTTTTATGTGAATGATCATGGAAACAGAAACATTTCATTTAGAGTTAGAATGGTCAGTCAATCTAAGTTTATATAATGATATAAGAATTCGTCCAGCAGAAGCAGGACTTATATTTTAAAAGTTATCTTCCATTATCCCTTCATCTCTCTCTTTCAGATAATTCAATCTTGCCATGGGACTTTTCCTTGTGGAGAGAAGAAATACGCAGCCAGCTTGCAGCCTCAATGCATATGCATCGTTGCCCGGCATATTTTCGATATCGCTCAGATGTTCAGGGGCCGAATGTATGAATGATGTGCACGCCACTTTCCACAGAGGATTCGGAATGTGTAAAAGCCAATGGGCAGTGAGAATGTGTGTACCGGTACACATACTTCACATCATGCGTATAGTGTGATATTGCGACTTGGCAAAAATAGGATAATGTAAAATTGTGACATTTTATTTAGCGCTTTTTCCTTTCACTACATTGTGTTAAGATGTAGTCTATAGCTTTAAAAAGAAAATGGAGCAAAGGGGCATCCTAGTGGCTCAGTGGTCTAAGGCAGTGGTTCTCAATCCAGTCCTCAAGGACCCCCTGTCCTGGAGGTTTTAGCTCCGGCCTTGCCCAGGCACACCTGAACCAATTAAAGTATCATGAAAACACAAAGCCTCTAATTGGTTCAGGTGTGCCTGAGTAAGGTCATTCTCTGCTGCTTACCCTGCTGCACTGTGTTGCTCTGTTGCTGCTGCACATGAATCTCACACACCCCCACCACCACCACAGAATCCACCTGTGGGCGCTGGTTTACGGTCCTCTCCTCCTCCAGTAATAAGCTACTTGAAGTAACTTGAAGTGCTGAACTAACAACATTTACTGCTGCAGTTATCTTTTGCCATTCTTCCATCTTTTTTCAATTTCTCTAACTTCAGTCTGAAAGGTTGCTTCTTATTCACAATGCTTTCACCTTTTCATTTAAAACAAAATGAACGATGGATATTTCTATGCAAGCCAGGCTAGTTGGGAGTGTGTTGGAACCTACAGACTGCTATGTTTCTATCACAAAACCGACAGAAACAAGCACAAACCAGGGGAATATTGTGGTTGTCATAATGAGAGATCATTGGTTGGTTCGTCTACTAGACAACTATTAGAACCAATATTAAGAAAGAATTGAGAATTAAAACATCAGTTGCATCATTTTCTTTCATTTATCTGGCAAACTGAACAAGCCAGCTTCTTGAAATAACCTCAGGGCTGCAAACATGCACACACAGGGAGGAAATCAAGTGAGAGATATATAGGTCATCTCTGGCATTGTTTTAAAAAAAGTAGAAAATTGTCTGTAAAAAGCTCAAGAAGTAATAGTCTTATATTTTATGACATAGTTGTCTGACCTGTTATTTATTTTTAATTCTAGCACTTTCAACAACTTGGAGTCAGAAGATGAGAACTGATCTTTCTCAGAGGAACCCTCTTTTGAGTCAGGCAAGGAAAAAGACAAGCAGTAACAGCACAGAGGTCCTCAAGCCCGAACACAGGTGAACGAGAAATTACTCAAGATCATCTCAACGATCCCATCCATATCCGAAGATGTTCCTGTTAAGTGTGGCCCCACAGCTGAGGAAGCTTGACAAGCAGCCAAGCTGTCCATCCTCAGCATTTTAGGGGATTTGGAGTTGAACCAGATGTACAGCAGTGGGCTCCCTCCGCAACCTCCGTTTAGACCAATGCATTTTGACTGTCCCAGCCCCAGTCCTGACCCCTCTAGACCTTACAACCCTCACCGCCAAGCTCCACACCAGGGCCCTCCTCTGAGACCCCTTAGAGCTACAGTTTCACTGGACGAATTATGTTGTCCAGTGAAATCTGACTAGAAAAGGTGAACTTGTTACCGATTTAAACAATAGGCTAGCAGGTGCCAATGTTATCGCTAGCACACAGTTCAGATATAGACAAAGCTGGTCTCCTACTAGGTTATAATGAACAGACTGTGGCACAGGGTATAAAACAATTGTATGTCTTTATTAAGAAAATGTGATACAGTACCATATTTGTGAAAATCAATGGCTAGATGTTGCTTGAAGTGCACTATAGAAGAGTAAGATGAGGCGTCCGGTGCATCATGGACACAATGTTCAAGAGATGCCTGCAGATCCTCAGCCGTTGCCTTAGGGATCTTTGTCACCTCCTTGACTGTTATGCGACGTGCTTTGCCGTGATCTTTGCTGTATGTCCACTCCTAGGGAGAGCAGCAATGGAGCTGAATTTTCTCCATTTGTATCCAATCTGTCTGACTGTAGACTGGTGGAGGCCCAAGTCTTTGGAAATGCTTTTGCAGCCTTTTCCAGCTTGATGAGCCTCAACAACTCTTCTCCAGAGATCCTCTAAAGTTTCTTTTGACCGGGGCATTTTCCACTTCAACAGATCTATTTTGGAGAGCAGACTCTGTTGGTAACCAAACTTTGTGGGGGTTTATGACAGGACATTTTTAACTCCCCCCTATTGTCTCCATTACTGCTTCCCCACTGTCTAAATAAAGAATAAATATAGTTTTAAAACAAAATCTCAGCTTTATGAGCTTCCAAACGTTCTGCAGTATTGGTAGAATACCTTAAGCTGCACTTCCCTCATGGGCTTAGCTATATCAGTCAAAGAAGAGATTCATTAACTTTAATTGACTAGTGCTACACAAAAAGATACATAGGACACAATATATGGTAACTTATATGATAAATAATGTTTGTCCCAGGAATAGGTGCTTTACCATTGAAACAACACGCTTTGTGAGAATGTTGCTTTCCCTGATTGGTTTCAGCAAAATAGATTATTCTGTGGATTATTAGATAGACTTGAATATACAAAACTTAATGTCTTCAAAGCCCAGCCACTGAGACTGATTATACTGAGACAAGCCATGGCAGGCTAGACAGTGTGTGCTGCCCCCAAATGGACAGAGTTTGTAATAACACAGTGGAGATTTACTGTAATGTTGACATCCTTAAAACTGTTTAACAGTTAAATAGAATTTACATTAAATTTGTAAAGAGATAGATAAGCAGTTAGATAGTTTGATCTAGCCACTTGGTCCATTGTCATAGTATGTCTCCAGTGTACCATGGCTAAGCATGTTGTCATCAAGACCCCCCCAGTGGAGACTGAGTCACTGCATCCGTCTCATTCCCTGAACTTCCTACTGTGACATTCAAGGGCAAAGGTTCTCTCCTTTTCCATTCACACATCTCTATTTATAGTTTATTTGTACAAATGAAACTCACACAAAAAAATCTGAAAATAAATTAAAACAGGGAAAAAAAGATTTGTAGATTGTAGGTCTTTATTAGAAATCTGTGAGAGGTGTAGATATGATAACAATTATAATAACAAAATGAACAAAGGTTTTCTGCCGTTGTGATTCTCTGTATCTGGTTGAGAACTGACAACTAGTGTTGTTGGTATGTACTTGAGAATTCAATAAAAATATTATATAAGATTCTTGATGTATGCATTTGTGAATAAGTCAGTTGTTTGCATGAAAATAAATGAGACACTGAATTTAACTTATAAAGCACTTACAATATATTAAGCTTAACATAAAAGAAATGATTTAAATTCTAAAGGAAAAGTAATAAGGATGTCTCCAACACAGGACATATCCCACTTGCCATAACATGTGATAAAACCATGTGAAGCATGCAGAACCATGAAAACATTGGTCTTCAAATCTTTCAACCATCTGGCCATAACTACCTCACATTTCACTTATTTTACACAACTGCTTTGATCTAGTCTGCTCCAATGGCTGTCATGCCTGGTTTCCTTTGTTTTGCTGGCTCGTTAAGTGCCAGATGCTTTCAACGCAGCCTCAACATCTTCCCATGACTAGAAGAGAAGATGAGAGACATGCAGTACGACTTAGTACCCCTGGTCCCAGAGAGAAAGGAGGACTCACAGTCAAGCACAGCCAGTAGGATGAAGTAGATGATGTATGCTCAGGTAAAATAGACAGCAACCAATTATTGCATTTCTCATGAGCCTGGACAGGAAAATGACAGACTCTGAGAGGAAACTTGTGCATGTTAAGAGTTAAGAAAGGACATTTTACTGAGATTTCTTAATCCCCAAATCAAGAAATTGATAGACTGGATAATGTATTGCAATACTAAGGTGGCTTTGACTAAGGTAGTTTTGAATTGTAGAAGAAATTGTGCAGTGCACTCAATTCTAAAGATGGGGTGAACATGGCAAATGTCAATAATACTGCAAACAGCATGAAAGAAATGCATTTTTACTGGAAGTGGAAAAACCTGGAGCCTTTTATTCTAAAAGAATCATACATTCATAGGCTACTACAAAAGCTCAAACAGTCAGAAATACAGAAAAATAAGGCTTTACTGAAAAGCCTATTAGATGTTACATTGCATCTAGCTATTTTAGTGTCGAGGAATATGGCATTCAGAGGCGCCAACTCACTCGATGAGCCAGACAATTGCATTCTCTGGGCTTAGTTGAAATTTTTGGCTAAACACAACAAAATATTTTACAGAAACTAAGAGAGAACCAAGATCGAGTGAAGAAAACAACAAACCCATTATCTTTCATCTGACAGCAAATGTATTGAGCTATGTGAAACATGTCTCAGACTATTCTGAATGAAAGAGAAGAGGCAACATACTATTCAGAAAAAGATAAAAGTTTGATCTTAATGAATCGCCTATAGACACTATTTAGTGTCAACTCGATGGGAAAGATGCCAAACCATTATAGGATGCTATAATGCTTTATCTTCACCAGTGTAGCCAGGTCTAAAGGAAGAGCAATAATAAATCTTACTGGTCTGTCAGAAAATGTGTAGAAATATACTGCCAGTGTTTATTATTTGTGTTTCCCACTTTTCTTTCCAGGCCAAATTTAACCTCATTTCAATCATTTTATTTTGTATTTATATACACAATGGAATTTCTGGCAGGGGAATGAGGCAGACAGCAGGTCGCGTGTATAGTCCGCCCTTTATGTTGACCTCTGCAGATCTCTCATGCCCATCTGGTCCAGAGAATGTCCTGACTACTCTAGCAATCAGCCTGAGAGCCATTTTAGGGATGGCAGGTTCAGCCTTCCACTTGCAGCATTTTGGCCAAGTGTGCTGATATTTGCGGATTGCCTCACAACCGCTCAGGGCCTGCAGCTTGCTGTCGTAATCCTAGATCAGCAGTTTGGTTGCTGGATGATGACGATCCAAAACAATCGGGTGAATTGAGGAGAGATCCATTCCCTCTGTGCGGCGCAGGCGACCTCCGACTTGGATAAGCTGGCTAGACTCATCAAGGTAAGGAGGCGACTTGTAGGCACAGACCTTCCAGCTTTCAGCAACTTGTACTCCTCTGGGAAACGTCTGGAAGATATGGAACTCAGTCTATGGCAGTAGGTTGGTTATGGCAGCATGCTAGTCGGTGGCCCCTTGAATGTGCTGCACTACAACCTGTACTAAATCCTTCAATGGTGCTCACTGAGATTTGGGAGGGAAGGAGTAGTTGGCACTGTGGCGATGCTACAGAAAGTCCTCTTCCATCTCTCTGCATTATGTTCTGGGACTCCAGTGGGTGGTGTTACTGGCCACTCTGTTTCAAGTTGGAGGAGGAATGATGGGCCTTGACTACTTAGCTTTGTTAGGTGACAGCAGGCTCTCCAAGTAATTGTCCACGTAGAAACTCCTTTCCGTGATGGAGCTCACGGTGTTACCTGGCCCACTACGGTCCATGATGTGCCAGCTGGAGTGCATAATATGGAGTACAAGTGGTGCCAAAGGGAAGCACTCGTAGACACTGGGAGGGTTGGTGGTTTCCAGGTCACGCCACACAAACTGGAGGAGATGTTTGTCTTGTGGTAGGAGGCGGACACTAACCCTAGTGAAACATTCCTCTGATGTCACCACTCACCGCCACAGCATGCTCACAGAATCGTAGGGGCTCCACAGGTCAGGAATTGGCAAATTATTCAAGTAGTAAGCTAACCACACATTTTAAGCTAGTGTTTGGACTAGCATGGTGTTGCCTGCAATGTGCAATGTGCAAATGTCGTCAAGGTCACGACAGGATGGCATCAAAATGGCAATCCCTCTATGCATGAAAAAAGACACAAAACTCCACTAACCCATCAAAATGAAAAACATGATTCCTTTATAAACAACTGTCATTATGTTATTATGTATGTATTTAATGAAGAATTGTATTTTATCTTCTTTTTTAAAGGCTGTGGAATATTGCAGAAAACCTCATTTTCTAACTGCAGATTTTTGGCTGGTGACCCATTTATGATCTTTCTTTCCATGGAAATCTGGAGTAACTAATATAAATCCTTCATAAAGAGCAAACATAACAATCTCAAACTCATTTTAAAGGTCATTTATAATTCAAGGCTTGGAGAACAGAATTGCGTCTGTGCACCATTTGTTATGGATGAAAACCACACGCCACCTCAATTTAATGTGCAAGACCAAAACGGGAGAAAGAAGAAAACACACACATATGCGTATTTTTATCTGGTCTTGCACATTAAATTATATATATCCTATAAAAGAGGTCGTACATATTATTTCAGCCATCATAGTGCATTCAATATTGGTGAACATGAACTCTTTAGATAGTTTCATCAAGATGATATGGTGATATGAATGGGAGACTGGATCTGTGGAATCATGTTTGTTTGAACTTTCAAATGAGCCCAATAACATACCAGTGCAGTGCTAACAGTATGGAACCAGAAAGTGTGACCTTACTACCACACTCATGGTGCTATCCGTGTGGTCTATCAGTAGATGAACATTCATCTCGTTGTCCCAGAAAAAGTCCCAGCACTGAACCAGGGACAAGTCGCTCCTGCAAGTCCTACAAACAGCCACCACATGGCGCTACAGTAGCTCTTCTTCTGGGATCCTGCTGTAGTCTATTGCTAGGGTGTTGGCATGTGATATAGTGATATAGATGCTTTATCTTGATCATAATGATTTATTTATTTTTAAAATGTTTTTAAAATCCTAAAATTGCAACATTTAGTTGCTACTGACAGCATACCTGCATTGGAAGTGGTTTAGCAGTTGCATATTGTGGCAAAGTCTGATTCTTATTGGCAAACAAACTAAAATTACACAATTACAAAGACAATTTCTGAGGGACCAAATATTTTATATCGGTTTGATTTTGTGCTGTAGGATTTTCTCATTGAACAAACAAATCACTCACATTTGTAATGTGCCTTCTGACCAAAGGGTGGCGCTCTCGTTGCTCAAAGAAATAATTCAATACCAATTCAGTAAATGTACTGTTATGATGAACACCCTTCAGTCAGTGTCCAATTCAGCTGAGTTGGTAACCCATACACTAACTGAATTGCTGCTAACTCAAAAAGTAAATATCTAGCAAATATAGACAAATTATACCATAGGATATGAAAAATACCATTATGTTTGATAGGGTCACTATAAACTCATTACACTAGGCTAAGTCCTTCTAGGGATATAACAGTGATTTTTCATTAGGGTGGTGTTAATGCACATAACGCACATAATGCATGATCTCAGCAATCACAAACTTGGCATAGAACTACATGCAAACGAAACATAAATCATACAAAATACTGGAATATTCTTGGTGGCTTTTCTATCTGAAATGCTTCAGGCTACAGCTCTGCTCACATTTAAAAATCTAGCTTCAGATTTTTGGTAAAGATCAGGTTCTGAACTGCTGAGTGGGCCTGTTTTAGGCAATCAGGATCAGCTTTTTCGCTGGAGAAGAGTCATCTCAGTTAACCTAATCAAATAGTTGGTCACAGCAAAGTAACTCATGTTAATTTTAACTAGCCTATTAGCCACTATTAAGCTGACCAGATGATAGCCCACTAACTATCAAACTGACATTATCTAAACACACAACTGATCACATGTATCAGTGACAGAATGATCAGTCTCCAGTCAAACAGCACAGAAATGACCCATGTCTATCGCACACTGTTGAGATATCCAATGTTCCCAGCAGCTGCTGCAGGAACTGTGGACCTCCAACATGGCCACCAGGGGGCACGGTGCGTCACCTGAATGTATCTAGGATGATAATCTCAACAATATAGCCATCCCTTCCCTCCAACATCCAAACAACACAGGTATTGTGTATTGGTAAAAAGTGAAACATTCAACAATCCGAATCTCTTAGAGAAACACGAATAGAAACGAGTCTTGATAAACTTTTATTTATGCCCATTCCTAGTGGGGAGTGAGGCCTGATGGGTGAATCAGAAAACCAATGTCTGGAAATACGGGCAGATATTTATTTTTGTATTCAGCAAGTCAGAGTACAATGTTCTCAAGCTGTTATACTGGGGTATACTGTGTGGATATTGTTAATCCTTTGAACTCAATTGCAAGATATTCTCATTTCTGATATTCTACAAATGGATAAATACATTGCTTCATTCATAGCAAATAATTTAGTTCAATGTTGAAAAAACCCATTGGAAGGTTTTATTTTAAAACACGTAACTGAGTTATTAATAAATGTAAAAGTAGGCTATCCCAGGAAGTCAAAATAGTAATTGTGTCACACGTGGGCTCAGGGAGTTTCTAGTGACCTTAAAGTACTTTTTTATCTCGCATCACTATAACATTCCTATATGGAGTGTAATTCTGCAGTGATACTCTTATAACATCCTATTTATTACATTTTGTATAGAAATCTAACATTTAGTATAGAATTACTGTCAGTCTTCCATAACGTTTCTCTTGCAACGTGTACAGTGAATGGAGTCTGTCAGGGTGCTCCCATGATGACAGGACCTCTGGGTGCTACTGTGGCTGACTGATGGGGTGGGCTGGTGAACCAGTTCAGCCTCTGGTCTCAAATCAGACTGCTTAAAATAACATCTCCATTATGCACTCCAGCTACCCAGCACACGAGCTGAAGCTACACCGGATGTGCAGATTTATGTATAATGTGACTGTTGCCACCATATTTCAGCAGCAAACATGACATGAAAATTTTTTGTACATAAACACATTTCTTTATTCAGCCTGATATGGGTTACACATGGGAGAAAAAAAAATCAAAATCTAAGAGAACTACTTCCCTTTGTGAAGCTAATGATATGAGCTTTAGATCCCCACTCGACAGCCTTGAACATTAGCTACCCTGGTTGTGAGGAATAAAGCATAATCACATGCTAGGACTGACCTGAGGCTTTTTTTTTTTTTCTTTGAAAAATAATAATAAAAAAAAACAAACATCCCCTCAGCAGTCATATTGTATGTTTTCTCACTAACTGATATGGAATGTTATCTTGGAAATGAAGGTAAAAAAGAAAATTGTCCTCTGCGACAGCAGAAAACACAACGATAAGAAACTGAATCAACAACAGAAAAGGCTGATTCCCAGAACTCTGTTCCCAGGCTGCTACTGTATGTGAGGCATTAAGGAAAACGCCGTCTCAGTCCGTTCTGCGCGGAACAACGAAGACAAAAAATAAAAATAAAAATGACAACTGAAACTGAGTTGAGTTGCGATCCACTGTCTCATAATCCTCACGTGGATATGAGCAGAAACCACAACCTCGATGCTCAATAGCACAGTAAATTTACACTGCTTGCAAATCAGCTTTGGAATCTAATATATTAGGACTGACAGTCATAGACACAGAGGGAAGATTGTTTAGGGGAAAGGGGGTCTTAACATTTCACTAGTATTAGTTTAACTTGTAAATTTCACAAAGTGCAAATTTTCATTTATATTACATTATAACCAATTTTAGAAATCGCTCATTTTCTATTATATAACAATGAAAAATGGTTAATTCCACTTACCCCCATCCTAGCCATAACCAAACCCCCTCCCCAATCCGACTAGCTTCAACCAACCACTCATACCCCCCACACCCACCAGCTATCCACCATTGAGTATTTAAAAAAGAATCACTAATTACATGCTGTAATGACACCCACTAATTTGTTTGAAACTTGACCAAAGCCTCTTTTCTTTTTTTTTTTTTGGGCTCCTTGAATCTCTTACAGTACACTGTTACTGTCAGCGTGCGTTTACAGTTAAAATATATATTAATCTATCATTAAATAGTATGCCTCTTGCACAGTCTTGCATGCATTTGGAGAGCATTTGGGCAAGCTGTACAAGAAGGAGAGGCGTGTGGACGGACTTGCTCAAGCTGTAGGCTCCAGGCCAGGTCCAGGCACTCTTTCGCCACCTGTAAACGGTTTGGCCCTTTACTCCTTGCAACCACGTCAGTCCAAAAAGATGGTTCTCCAGTGTGTTTTTTTTTCGAGTGAGCATTTGTTTGTGTGTGTGTGCGCGTGTATGTGTATGAGTGCGTGTGGTTCTAAACTCAGTTTCACCAAAGAACTGTATAGATCACTGAAGTTTTGTTCCAAGCTTTCGTTGCCTGTTCCTGGAAGAAGAGAAGAACATTATGAACATGCAATACATGCAACAGTTTGAAAGAGCGGTATAGCGTGTGTGATATAGCAGGACTCCTCAACCCCACCTGCCTCCACCAACACAGTATCTTACCTTGCTTCTGACCTGGTCACTGTATACTCAAACCATAAGATGTTGGGGATCAGGCTTGTGTCTCGCACCAGAAAGTACTCGGATATTGGCCTATCGATTGTGAAAAGGAAATTAATAGGACATTTTAAGTCACTGAAAATTTCATTTTTCATTTCAAATGACACACTGAGACTACAGCACTCCTTACCATGCTGCTATCTTGGGGAATAACGGTGTCAGCACCTCTTGTGTGAAAAAGAACCAGACTATGCCAATAGTAATACCGGCCACTCCGCCGTAGAAAACCTGACTCCAGGTGTGATACAACAGGTAGACCCTGAGAATGAGACAAGATCATGTTAAAGCCAACACATCTGGTGAGTTTGTTTTCAAAGTGCATTTGTGATCAATGCTAAGAATCTATTAGTAATAGAATAGTTTTTCACTCAACCTTGATTATAGTCAAAAATGTCCTCCGTGGACTCAATTTTACAAACCAAAGTTAAAAAACGTTGCTGCTGAAAACATTTTTCTCTGTTTGAGTAGTAGGCCTTATTTTTCACTCGGATTTGTCAAAGAACAAAACTTGAAAAGTTCACCTTAGATTTCTCCTTACCTGCTGTATGAGACTGATAAGGCTATGCCCAACAAGATGATGGACAGTATGTGTCTCCATAGCAGGTCAACACATCGAGCGTTGTTCGTCTGATGCATTCTGAACATAGAGGACAAAGTTAGTTCACACCACAGCGGAAGAAAGCTAATTTCAACATGTGATGTGATGTAATTGTGTAATGTGATCAACATGTGTGGGTATGCAGTGAATTTGGGGGAAAACAAACATGAAAAATCGACATCGTGGCCACTTTAACGAGACATTAATTCATAGAGCGGGAGTGCGGCCTGCTCAAGCAGTAGAACGAGCATTTGTGTCATTTCAAGATTTGTCACTCTTTTTTGCAGTAATCAAATACGAGCACTGGAATAAGACCACTACAGGAATGATGAACCCGACTGACACATCTAGAGGAGGAGCACGACTGTCTCGTAATCATCAAAGAGGTTTTTCTTATCACCGTTTTGTGAAAGGCTAGGAGGTAATGCTGACCACTAGGCTGTTCTGGACAAGACAGTGATGCTGTAGGGCCAAGTATAAAACTGAATGACAGATACAAACACCACGACATAGATAAGATCCAGTCAAGCACTGATGCTATGAATGCATGTACACCTTGATCATGCAACACTGTTGAAAGCCGTTTATGAGATGTTTAGATGTCCTTGTCATTTGTGCTACTAGACCGTTCTGGACTGTTTGAACTTTGCATGCATTCTCCCCATTTAACAAAAGGGATGGTCAGCAGATGAGCTCTAGTTTTCAAACCTTCTTTTTCCCCCTATCGTCTTTAGTTAGTATGCTTATACTAATTTTACATTTCTATGCTCCTGCCCTTAAATCACCCCAAAATGTAAGAAGAAAAAAAGCTCACCTTAAATAAAGGAAAAGAAAGAAGTAAACAACGAAAAACCAGATAAGCTGGGAATGACTGGAGGGCATCCCATACTCTGTGTTCAAGGTTGAATGGGCCCCTGCAAAATTAAAGTAGTACTTTACATTAGGCAAGTAAGATAAATATATTAAATATTGAGCAATACCCACTATATAGTTTTACTTTGTTGGTACAAAAATAATATCCGTATTTCATGCACAAGTCTAGAATGCACTGAGCTGCTTACCCCCTCCCTCCTCTACACAAATACACACACACAAGTGCTGATAACTTTATTCACCTGCACATGGGCGTGGCTCTCTGAGAATGTGCTTCAGCAGCCAGTTCACCCCTTCATTCAGGATGAGCCCACCAAAGAATGAAATCTACAAAAATAGTTCAAAATTAATTTATTTTCTCTATTCAACAGGCATGATTAACAAAAGGACAACCTCAGAGCAAGATGGAGAATGTCTGATTCTAAAGTGATGCTCTTTCAACTCACAGTGCATGTACATAACTTACCGTGTGCAGTTCCCGTTTGAACACTATGAGTGTGACAAAACCCACAAGGATTGCTATGGGTAGGAGACTGATGTAGGCCAGCACATGTCCCGTTAGATCATCTAAAAAACACAGTGACAACACTTCTGTAAAGGCATATCATAAACCCCCTAAAAGTCATAACATCCCCACTGGGCTTTTGCTGGAGGAAGTAACACTACAAGCCTGCAGTGGGCAGGTAGTGATTGTAGATTACTAATATATTGTGAAATCTTTAGCTTTGGGCGCAGGTAGGAGGCTGGCGTAGTAAAGCAAGCCTTTCCCTGATAAGGCACACCATTTGATCTAATTCAGACTCGTCGGTGCACTGTGGTTTATGCTACACAAATCAATGTCAGGCCACGAAGCTACTACGTTAGTTCCAGTTTTACACTCCTTTTATGCAGAGTAGCTAGCTTTAACACACTTATCAAGAAAACAATTTTTTTTGAGCCGTAGAAAGCTAGGGTTTCGTTCAGTAGTTCATACAATAAACCGGAAAACCACCGATTAAGGAAACAAAATGTCAATGCCGATATTAAGCTAGCTAGCTGGCTAGCCACCTTTGTGGACATTTTACCAACTGCGCATGCGGCACTGTTTCACAATTTTGCAGTCCGGGTTACATTCCCTGCTGTGCCCAGGATTTTCCAGTATCTCATTATTTGGCAACATTACCGACGGCCGTGTCCATTCAGTAGCAAGAAAACACAGATCTCGAAGATCGCAAAGCGCACGGTCGTTACTAGAGCTAAATGCAGTTAGAGAAAGAGGTCGAGTTGACTTACCCTCACCGAACTCTACGTGTGTCAGAGATATTGACCGCCATCGAGGTGGTGCCGAGCACTGCTCTTCCAACGCCATCTTACCCGGACACAACCGGGCAATTACAATGAAACGCCCAAGACACGTGTTTAACCAATAGTGAACGGAGCTCTCTTTTCAAACACGCTTCAGTAGCAGAGGTGTCATCCAATCACCGCCAGAGACTGGAAATGAGACATTTTGCTCATAGAGAAGAATTACTGAATGAACCAAAATACAAACTCGCGGACTCAAATCAAAGCAGCAAAAGGCAGTTATTCAAACGGCAGACAATAATTTTGTTATAACTGTCAGATGCTCACCGAATTTAATGTATCATAGGCTACTGAACTAAAGCCAGTGGCCCTTTCCAACTGGGTTATCTCTAAGCTCTATTTCCTGATCAGGTGTTTGCTCAGATCTCTGCAGTGAGGGCCAATTTATCACCTTTTGCATATATGCAGTGGTCGCTTTCTTCTCTAAAATTTCTGTCACAATAAAAAATGTACTGGAGGAGTGCTACCACCCACAGAAGGTTAGGGTGAACTACACCTTTTTTGTAACACTAATGCTATCAAAAGCTGCCTAACAAGTTACAAGTTACATACACTAAACACACATTGCATGTGTCTTTTGTTGACAGTATGTATGAGGTTTTTTAACAAACTGATCCCATTATTGCTACTCAAGAGTCTTTACCAAAGTGCATTTCATATCACAGTGCCACAACACAGGTTACAAATAAATATTAAAACACAAAAGTACATGGTGACATTTTTGGCAAAAGATATAAAAGGATGAGTGTTCATGGGGAGGGAAAGTGGCAACTAGAGCCCTTCTGGATAAGGTCCTAAACTATGGCCTGTAATAAAGTTCATAACAGCAAAACCTTGTAAAATCTCAGTTTTGTCTTCGGCAGCTCACAAGCTACTCCAGATTTACCAAAAGGCCAAGTTACAAAGTTAGTTAAAACTAGAAGAACAAGATACAATACTTCTCTTTGGCTAACAGCAAGTCACTTGTTATTTTGTTTGGGGATGACTACATATTATTTTAAGTCAGAAAGTGAGTGAGCTGCTTGGAACAACGTTTCCCTGTATTTTGAGACAGTACAGTACAGTGCAGTAGATAGTACTACTGAAACTATGCAACTATTTTGTTCATCTGAAATCTGTTTGTTTTTTTCATTAAAATGTCAATTCACTTTTATCAAGAAGAAAAATAGGGATTGAAGTCTATGATAATTGAAGACGAGGAATGTATATGACTGAATATAACATTATAACAGATTATATGTAATATCAGACAACCAGTATATAGTACTATATCATTCTGGGGAGTTGGGAGGCCAAATAAAACATTTACAGATTTGCTGTTGTGTAAACAAAGTGACTGTTCTCATCACTGCATTTTATAGGCAGGTAGAACTGGCTATTATTGACACTGACAAAGGAAATGATTCTTCCAATATTAGAGCATGTGTAAGAAAAAGACGTTTGGGGGAGAAAGCAAATAGTGAGTGCAGAAGATTATGAGTTGCTTAATGATAGAGAAAATTCTACCAGAGAGATAGTAGATGAACCATTTCAGTAAAAGGTCACTATTAATGCTAAAAATTGCTAAAAGGTCACTTGTAACATTTAGTTACAAGTGACATTTAGTTTACCTACACTGTTGCACAACAGGCTGAGATCACCATTGCCGGGTTTCACATGTTGCAATAAGGGCACCATCACAAAACAAGTTAATATTTTTTGTGATGCTAGCTATTGAAGATAGTTGCCATCTGGGTTGAATACCGCTGCTGAAGAACATTGAATAAGACTTCAAATGTTTTTGTTCTCTGCAGGAGATAGGGTTGATCCGCTGTGGCCGTGATAAATAACACCTCTAGTCACTCCATGACAAGCTAAGAAATTAATTACAACTAAGCCCACTCACATTCAGATCTACTGCTGAGCGTGCAATAGGCCTGCTGAAAGGCCGATGGTTGTGCTTGTCCAGTACAGGTGGCTCACTGCAGTACCGGCTAGAAAAAAAAATCTGCTGCATTGTTCTAGCCTGCAGTGTGCTCCATAACATTGCCATCAAGCACACCGTCCCACTGCAGGATCACATAGGACCCATCGACCCCATGCCTGATGCACCAGGGCTTCCACCTGAAAATGATGTAGCCATTAGGGCAGCCACTATCATAGGGTACATTGAGACAATTTGGCTCTAGCAAGTCAGTGGCATACAAGCACAGATGTCATTGATTTTTCTATTTGGAGTAACTGAATTACTGTCAAAGTGCCACATCGGTTTGTAACACCTGTAGACAGGGATGCAAAATGTAATTTTTGGTTGGTCTCAACTTCATTAATAAAAGTTTTTTTTCTTTGTCCACTTGTGCCACTGTTACAAAATAGCAGGACCTCCCGCTACAGTAGACTTTAAGTCTCTTTGGACATCAAACATGTATTGCCGCATTGATATCTCCTCTCGTGTCAAAGATATGCTACTTAACTAAAATAACAAATTGGAATTGGAAAGTTGGATCGATTCCTGATGGAACATGAAACCGTAAAGAGCCGTCATCTGTTGGGAAAAGGCATAATGAACATACTTTAATAAGAAAAAAAAACCAATATGAAGAATTAAAATCAATTTACAGTTTGTGCTGGCATTGTAATTTCACAATAGAAAAGACAAAAAGCATGAATAGGACACTTGTAGTGTACAGCAATGACTTTCATACATAAAAATAAATATTTTTTTTACCATTCTTTGCCTGTTTTGGCCGTCTGATAACTCAATCTATAGACTATTGACTGTATGCGTTGCAGGAGATTCTGTGCCTGAATTGAGGTTCAAATAAGTAGTCAGTTACTTAATAAGTAAAGCCAAATGTACCATTTTCTTTATAAATATTTTCTTTAGATGTTTCTAATTGGGATTTTCAAAGCTAATGACACCTAGGACTGAGTCTAAACATACCAATTCTATACTGATGAAGACTCTACAATGTTCACATGCAAAGGGCACTGAAGGAATAAATCTCTGATCACGTATTCTCATTCTAAAACAGGAAAAGGAAACCAATCTTTCAATACAACACTAAACATTAGCATTTTGCAATAATTGCATTTACCTGTATGATACATACGGATTCCAAGTATACTTGATTTTCTACAGTAATAGGACTCAGAAATAGGAAAAACTGTTTTTAAGCAATTGACAAAATCCAGTCAAAAGCTCTATCTTAAATTTGGAGAAAACGAAGAAGAGGCAGACTAAAACAATAATAATTATAGTAATAATACAGTGGTAAAAACAACGGGAAATCAGTTCCTCATATATGCTGCTATCCATTGAAATTTCATTTTTCCACAATGTAGTTTTCTGGGAAGGATATTTTCCACTGTACTGACATTATCAATAATATCTTAATTTGATGTGATAAATAATTCAAAACTGAATCAGCCAAATGTACCATGTCAACTTATTTGAGTCTAAAAAGGGTTAGTGAGATAAATTTCCAAAACAAAACAACTGTAATGTGCCAGAAAACAAGAAACCAGACATTTTTTTGTAATGGTGATAGAAAGGCTCCAATTACAGTTTTACGTTATGGTTCAGGTTTGACAGAAACAAGAAATATCCCTACAGTACTGAAGACACCATTACACAGCCAGTCTAGTTTAACAAAAGATTGCAGTAAGTGGCTGTGAATGTTTCGTTTCATTCAGAGGCATGTTGCAATTTTCAAGACAACAAAACACACACATTTAGTATGAATAACAAAGATCTGACTTTTCGTAATGCATAACAGGGTATTGAATCCAAAGTCACCCTAGAACTGTGAAACACAAAATGATTACAGACTAGACATTTCATCCCCTCTTCCATTTACACACATGCATGCAAGCACAACCATACTTCCCTTCCTGTGAATAATAAACCATCCTCTCATTTCGTTAAGTTAATTTTCTATTTAACAGTTTCAGAAACAAAAATAAACTAGAGTAATGGAGTTATCCATCCAACTCTTGTTAGCTTGGCATCTTAGTGCCCCTTCAGTGTCTCCAACAATACCACAATATTTGGAGAATGAAGACAACTTGGGGGTTATCAGTGCACTTCTTCTGTAGGTTACAGCCGGACTATACAATGCCCTGTCCTTCATTACGGACCTTAGGGAGATCACAATTAAAAAGTAGCCAACTGTAAAATGCCCAAAATAAGACTACTGGATGGCACGGTTGCATTTAGAGATCCCTTCAATTGCAAGGTGTGCTGGGAAGACAGCAACGGAAACACGAAATTGGAGACACACATATAGTGATGGAGGTTTAGCGGCAATTCAACTGGCTCCATTGCAGCAGACAAGTTCAATCAGTCACTGAAAAACTATTTGAAAGAATATTGGGCTTGTGAGTCAAAAAAGCAATGCATTACCCTTTACTCATTTCAAAAGTAGTATTTTTTACTTTACTTATTACTCCCTGAGATCATTACTTTGTTACACTATTCATTATATTACTTTTTTGTTAGACCTCCAAAATTGGCAATCACATCCTCTGTGTTGTGGTGCTGTTTAAGGTGTTTCAGGACATTTGACATTGTGTGGAAAGTTTATTTTTGCCTGTGCAGAATTTACAATTGACAATATTCTTGATGTCTTTCACTTGATAAAATCAAAGTAGTGGGAATACTTCAAGAAAGCAAAGGTTTTTCTTTTGCCATTTTGCATCTAAGACAGCTCACCGCATGCCTGCTTGGACTAAGAGGATGACGAGTAATTCTGATGGAGATTAATTGGCGTATGGGGGTTGAATATAGTTCATCAATCTGAGTACCACGTTACTGGCAAAAACTTAATTTCACATACCATGTCTGTTTTCATTTAAAATCTAGGATATGTGTCAATAAGATTAAAGAGGATTTCAGTACAATCAGGTGAGGAGACAAACACAGTAGGTCCTTCACCAAATATCACTCATCACAAGTCTTCATTTGGCTAAGGGCATTATAAATTATCCTTCACCCCTTTAATATAAAACACACAATATCAGCAGACTCTCGTATCATTTCTTTTCACACAGGAACATAGGGAATAATTACTTAACACTATGACCTCCAACCCAACCCCAGGTTACAATGTAACCACCGTTCTCTGAGTGAGGAGACTATTTCTTCACCAAGTTACATATTCTGTATATGCAGAGACTTGACCCAACGTGGCTTGGTGGTTTAGAAAGCACATGGTTTATATTGGAAAAGCTTCTGTCAACATACAGTCGGTAAATTATCCATGTTACAAAGTAAAGTCCCCACACATACAGAATATGCAGCTAAGTAGATAGTCTCGATACGCAACAGAGCATCCAGGGAGAGATTGAACCATACTGCCCAACCAGTTGTCTCCCCCTCATTCGTACAAGGTCCAACGACAGGCCTGATGAAAATATCCTCTTACAATAGTTGTGATTGATGAACACAGATGAATCAGGTGATAAAGCTGGTCCTTGGTCTGCCACATGAGCTTGAGTCAATCCAATCTTAAAATAGCTATAAAATAAAAGTTGAGCTGCGTGTCCTTGTCCTTCCATCGTGGCCAGCCCACTGGCCTTGTACTAGCCCAACCAAGCTCACAGAGACCCTTGTCTCAGTTGGGCCCTGAGGAGCCTCCTGTGTCTCTGGGCAGGGCTCCGTTGAGCTCCAGAAGGCTATCAATTCCCAGATAGCCCAGCAATATCTCGCTACGGCGGTGGGATAGGCTGAGGATGTCCTCGGCCAAGCACTGGGCAGTGGTGAAACGGACCTTTTCATGGTCAAACATATCCTTAAGGTACTGCACGATTTGTTGCTGGAGGGGAGAGGAAGAAATGTCATTACACCAACACATGCCGTCCAAAAGTGTGACAAAATAAAAGCTTAACAGTCCCATATGCTCTCACCTTGAAGATAGTGCACACTTCACTTAGATGTTGCCTAGGTCCCAGGAACCCAAAAGCCAAAACTGGGCTCACATGTTCTGATATGGCATAGAAGTGGGAGATAAAACCATCAGGGACCTATGGATGGTGGAAAGGCAGTAAGAGAAAAAAAACTGTAATGATCCATCTGCAAAGATATATGAAGGTACCTTGTGAAAAACAAGGAACCTATAAAAAGGACTTAGTCTTCAAATCTGCTCAAACTCACCATAAGAAGGCGCCTTTTAGCTTTTAGAACAGACCAGCAAGCGGTAGCCAGAGCCTAGTAGAAACACACAGACACACCTTTGTTTTAACAATAATTATTATTAGGTTTACTGGTGCATGATAAAGGAGTTTGTTTATGTGTGTCTGTGTGTATAAACTAACCGTTTCTTTAAAGCTGTCTGACAGCCAGCGGTTCCTTAACACAGCCACCACAGATGAGGGGGGGCTCTCTAGGTCTTCAAATGCGTCCATCAGGATGAAGTCCAGCACGATGTCAAAAAAGTTCATACTTACAACCTGCAGAAATCACATGAGGACCCCAACAGTACATTGTATTAAACATGACAGCAATTCCATTTCCACATGACAACAATCTTTCTTTAATTATTGCAATTACTTGCGTGCCAAAGGTTCTATTGAGTTTTCATGTTTTATTGCAATTTATTTCATACTATAGTCAACATTATAGGGGGAAAAAGCTTCTACCTCCTATCTAAGCTCTCATCTTTTCTCTTACATGATCGTTCAGTGGCCACAGGAATATTGTCAGGGCACTATTGCACAACTTATTTTTGGTTGCTTACAATTTTGGTGATCTAGGAATTTAAGCTCATTCTACTGTTGCACTCAGTGTAAATCGCTTTGGATAAGAACAGCATGCCTCCCAAACCCAATTAACTTCCGAGTAAGCCAGGCATCTTAACTGGGTTTCCCTTATTGGAGTATGAGCTTACTCACGTTATTCATTATACGTTCATGCATGCTTATTGAGGATGCAGAGGTTGGTAAAAGGAAGAGGTGAAAATTAAATGGCAGCATTAAAGGATTTCTCACCCCTCTGCCCTCTAGCTCCATCTTGGTGACGGGCCATGTTTCCTCTCTCTGGGTGTAAAGCAGCATGTCTTGATAGCTCTCTAGGAAGGCTTTGGGACTCTGGGGTAGAGGGAAAAACACAGTAACTAATTATCTACAATAAATGGTGCCAATGTAAATGTAAAATATCCAAAAAGGAACAAGATAATAATTGAGGACCCAAGTAAGTGGTTTACCTTGTTTGCCTTAACCATTAACCCTGCAATCATTTGCTTCCCCGTCTCCATGAAAAATGTGCGGTGAGTTTCATCCAACAACAGAACCTGGGGGAAAAAAATAATAATTTAATTTTCAATCTGGATTTTCCAATGTTTCTCCATCATACCGGTTGATTCTGACCAAAATCTTGTCAATTACTTCAGTATAGCTCTACTTGTATAGCTCCCAGTCTTACTTGACAGGGTGCGCTGCTGTCCAATACAGTCTATAGCGCCAATGGACACTCCAAAAACCAACTAAATTAATTAAATAATAAAATATTTTGACAGAATAAGCTGTTACCATAATATTTTTTTTTTTTTTTAATTCAACTAAACACAGAACAATTATTTAATTGTGTGATTCAATCTGATTGAAATACGCTATGTCAATATTTCTCTCTCCCCCTGCCACAGGAGCATCTGGGTCTGTCTTCAGTCAACTTTACTCGGCACAACACGATATTGCTAAACTGTACCTGTTGAGCTACGCGTTTCTGAGAGTCTATGGAGGTTGGCGAACAACCCTGAGTATAGATCCCTCTCCCATTAGTTTGGTGTTGGAATGTCAACAGCCTGTAGGATTTCTTAACGTGATGATGAAATGAGGCTATATCAAGACACCATCTGCTGCAGAATTGAGAGGCATCATCCAAGGCTGTCATCATCCAAGTGTTATTTCCCTGCAGACCAGTTCAGCAGGTCTGGATTTATATTCTGTGCTGTGGACAACTGCAGGATGTTCTGGGACATCAACATAGGATGGGCAGGAAAAGTCAGATGCCAGGGTTTTTGCCAAATCTAAACTCCACCAGTGAGGCCAGAATGGATCCCTTGCTGCCTGAATGGACAGACTTTCGAAGGGGAAGACTCCTTGGGATATTGCCAATCCTCCTCAGTCAGGCTTGTATGACTGTTGAGAGGGCATTCAGCGGAGTGAAGGGTAGGTGTAGAGAAACAACACCCACATTTCTTTTGTTAGTGGGATCATCATGGCCTGCTGTGTATTTCACAATTCTTGTGAGTTACATGATGAAGCAGATGCTGAGAGAAAATGGACCAGGTATTGATGAAGAGGAGGAAGAAGCGGCACATCAGAATCAGGCCAACCAGGACTTCAGGAATGCCCCTTGTGTCTATTTTGCGAGGCTGTAGCCCTAAATTGTTTTCATTATCCAGTGTAATGAAATGGATGCCAATGAGTCCAGCAGGTTCAAGCAGATTCATTTATCCATTAAAAGTTGAAAACAATAAAGAAGTTAAAAAGAATACAGTAAATGACAATGTATCAATAGTAAAAGAAAGGTGAACCGAACTGATTGAACACTCACCTGTCCCTCACAAACATGCATTAAATCAGAGCTGAGGACACGTGCACACACTCACATGCATGTGATAATGTTAGGCAGCCCAGCTATGACGTTGTTAAACTATTGGTCTTGTTTTCAAGGTTTTAAGTTATTCAGGCAGGTGCCATTGTTACTTGGAGGGTGGTTGGCGAAGTAATCCCTTCATGACATTTATTAACTAGTTGTCCATTTATAATTAGGATCTGGATCTTGCAGAGATTAAACATTAATGACATGGTGACATGATCTAAAATGTTAAATCAATTCAGTTCACCTTTCTTTTACTACTCTTGAATAGTCATTCACTGCATTCTTTTGAACGTCTTTATTGTTTTCAATTTTCAATGATTAATTTGCTCATTTGCTAGCTAGTCCAGTGCTGGACTCACTGGCATCCATTTCATTACACTATATAATGACGAGGGGAACAGAACAAATATTTCTTAAAGAAGTGCATATATGTTACATTATCCCCATTAGAATAAAGTTACTGGTACATAAAACAATTTTCAGAGGTAGCAAAGTTTAGCAGAATGAATGAAACAATCAATTAATAAATCAATCAATACAACATAACACATTAAAATAAAATTACAAATCTACACTGCTGGTACATAAGTAATGTAGCATGTTTCAACTGAATGAATGAAACAAAATTAGAACTATACACAATCAAAGAATTTGAAGGGCACAATTCATGTCTGAACATAAACCATCCAGTAATGAAACACTAGTGCCAAACTGAAATTATTGGTAATTCCCTCAACAATTGCTCAACATGACACGAGTAAGTTAATGCATTTACAAATTGACCGTCATAGCCAAAATGACACCATATAAAGTTGGTAAGATCTGTGCTACTACATCAACATCAAGCTTAGAGCATGCACTTACTACTTTCATCTGACTCCTCAATGTCTTTTGTGTAGCTGCTGCAATCATCTGTGGGTGCAGTGCCGCTCTCCTTTGCCACGGAGCTGAGAAATGCTTCAAGCCTCTCCTCCTCGTATGATCCCACAACATCCACTGGGTTAGCTATGGGTCTTGCATGTATTTTATTGAGGTCATCATAACCCGCAAATCTGTCCTTTTCATCTGTGGAGCTTCCACTTTTTGTTGCTAAACACTTGTTTTCTCCAATAATTTGGCAACTCTTTGGCCCATATGTTCAGCAGGCATCTGACCTCTTCGTAGCTCCACGTCTGTCTTCTTACACTCACTGTGCAACCTAGCAAGCAAGTGCGATGTTAAGGTGCAGCGAATGATTGCCTTCAACAAGCAGGGGTAAATGCTCCATAGTTCGATTCATGCCCTCCGTAGAGGTGAACAGACCCTTAAAGACACTCCAGGTGTGCACTCGTCCACGCATGCCCCATATAAAAAAAAGGTATGGACTATGGTGAAACTGATCCCTTGATTTCCATGCTGGCGCAGAGCTTTGCCTGTGATTGAAGAGCAAAGCTAAAGAAAGTCACAAGTTACGAGAGAGAAGAGTCAGGGTATAATCCATTTGTGTGAGGCAGGGAGCTTTTCTTCATGCACCTCTTCGGATTGCAGCTGCTGTCTTTTCAACTGAGCTAGTAGCTTTGTCTGGATGTTGGCTGTGGCTTCAGCAGAGGAACGTGACTCACTGCCTGTGGATGCCAAGTCTGCACCTTGAAACAGGCAGCACATTACAAACTCGGGTTTGCAGAAGTGTGCTGCAGGGCTTCTGGGCTCTCGCTACATCTACGAGATCAGTGGTCTCATGAGAGATGGTGCATCAGGTATGGCAAGCAGCATAGTGAATTGCTTGTACCAGAATTATAATGCCTTGCTGAAACCATCTTTTTTTTTTTTTTTTACCTCCATTTCTATGCGAGAGTCCATTACTGCAATGCAATATTTGGCAGTTGGACTGTATCTGTATTCACTGCTTCAAAATCCATCAGCCAATGTATTTGAAAAGGGAACTTGGAAAGGGGGACTTTAAAATGACTGTTACTCAAGACAGCCTTCCCGTTGGAAGTTAAATCAGCAACAGAGTGGGGAAAAGGGGGTGGGCTCTGTAGGTGCCTGTTTTTAACTGTTGCAACTTGTGTTCCAACACAGTGTTTCTCCCAAAGTGCTCTCAGAGTTTCACTGAGCTTTGTTCCTTATCCACTCTTTTAAAGCCAGCCTAAGTGTCTGGCTGGGCCTGCAAAGTCTCTGGTGTGTCTTATAGAGTCCCAGTAAATATAACACATGAAACAGAGTGAAGACGTGAAAATGTGACAACCTGACCTCTGTAATTTGTTGATGATTTTGCAGAAGCACATCCCTTATATGTGGCAGACATAAGTCAGTGAACAAATGAGTCTTATTTATGTTGTAGCCAGGTGTGGGGTCAAGTACACAATGTAATTAGGTGAGATAGTCTCTTACTTATCTTACATACCTGCAGCCCTTTTTTGTTCATATATAGTGTATGTATGTATTGTTATATGTGCGTGTGTACATACAGTATATCTGTATGGTTGGTATGTGGTTTGCCTTTTTTTCCCCTTTTTTCCTTATGTGGCTATCCAGGTGCGATTTGTGCAATTTGTATACTTTTGTAATTGTGTGATACCGTTTGTTTTTGTTTCATAAAAAAAAATATAAAACAACAAACAAACAATAAACATACAATGACTCCATGACTCCCATCTTTTTACATTCACCCTAAGTTTTAACCAGGTAAAGACCTTAAAACATTACAAAAAAAAAGGCCAACAGTCGGCGCTTGAAAGTTGGAAAACACATTATTTTGAGAGCGAGCTTCAGGAGGGGGATTTGGTTTTTAGCCAATTAGTAAAAATGAGCTCATTTTACGAATTTGCTACCAAAAAGATTTCACATGCCCTGACCTAGTACTTAGGGTGACTGTAAAAGAGAGGATTACCAAGATAATTGTAATCATGCAAACAGTGAGGATAATCTATGTATTATGGGCAATTCACATAAGCCACAACAGACCTGAAATGCTTGTCTCACACAGTGAAGCTTGGCAAGGAAGTCTTGGTCACCATAACATTCAAGTAATTCAGTCCTGGTTGAGAGAGAGGGGAACTCAATGAGACCGTGATCTTCTATTAGCGACTGTACATTCAAATATTAGGTGCAGAACTTAAAGTGAGAATTCTTTGCTACCTGAGGGACCGACAGACCACTTTGCCTTCCCGGACCTGAGTCTTGGCCTCTTCATATAGAGCAGCTGGCTTAAGTGGCTGGTACACTTCTTCGAGAGACATGGCATCAAACAGCTGCAGAGGAAGAGACGCACAGTCGTCAGCACATACTACACATAGTCTACACATGATATTCATTGAGTAAAAAAAAAAAAAGAGGAGCAGTTGTGGATGAATTTGTGTGACATGTCCTAGTAGGTGTACTAAATGAAAAGACTAGGAGGTACTGGGGGATAATCGACTGCCATAACCATCTGTCTTTCTGGCAGTTTGTCAGTGAGAGTAAAGAAAAGAGCCCAACCTCTGCAGCTGAGAAGAAGGAATCGTCGGAGTTGATAGTAGTCGCATCATCATCTTGCAGTCTGTGCAAGCTTTCCACATGAGGCAGGATAAGAGTTCCTTCACTCTCTGGCAGAGGAACATCATAAAAACTCTGACCCACAATGCAAACATGAAAACATGGATGTTTTATGACTAAGTACTAATGGTAACCACTACTGACTAAAGATCTAAAATGTAGGTAGGCCAGCTTTGTAATCATAGAAACTGAATCAGCAGAAAGTGCTGTTCCTGGTGCAACCCCCGCACCTTTCTGTCAGCTGAGTGTTGGAAACCCAGCAAGCAGTCAAACCGGCCTGAAGAAGTCAGTGCCCATTGCAGTTATGCACTTTGGATAGTGGAAGCCAGCCTAAACCCTGAAGATCTGAAATATTACGGGTCTTCCATTCCTCTTAAAAAGCAGCTCACTCACTTTCTCTCTTCAAACAATATCTATGACCTCCAATGTGGCCTTAGACCAGTCAGCTCCAATCAAAGTAACAGATACCCTGCTATTAGCTTCAGACCAAGAATCTGGATCAGTCCTCCTCCTTGAGTTAAGTGCAACCTTCAATACTGTTGATAACAAAACGTTCCTCTTGGTAGAGCTCTTACCCATTATCCCTCATAACTGACACATACCACATCCCAATTGGTTTTCCAGGATGGTGGCTTGTCTGCCTGGTTATAGGTCACTTCTAAGCTCAGCATCTGAGGATTCAGTTCTCAGTTGTCTGGAAATGCCTAGTTTTTTACCAAAGTCTGCCAGCAGGCTATCTGGTGCGATGGTGCTGCCAAAATCCTCCTGTAGGTGATACGCCCGGTGTAGTAAGGTCTCCAACTTATCAGCAAACACTTTGTTTCGGGCTTCAACCTGCAACCAAGGAAAAAAAGCATTCCATCACTTTCTACTGAAAAAAAGCTTAGACTTCAGGGTCAAATCAAACACTGAAATGAGAGGTAGTTAGGTGTTTGCTGAGGGACAATATGTGGCCCAATTCATTAGATGCAGTAAGTAAAATCCCATTCCAATATACGAAATCCTCACATGCCTTGCACATTTCAAAATGTATGGTGCTAATCCATAGGTTACTGCAAAAGTAAGAAAAGACTAAGTGAATAAGGGATACAATGTACTGTATATCGAAAGCACGTGCCTCCACATGGGTGTGGCCCCTAAGACAATTAAGCAATTAAAACTCCATCGTACTTCATCATGCATAAACTTTTGGGCAGATCCAGTTGGCAGATCTAGCTAACATATGGGAGCCCATAAGGAGGAGGCAGAAGATTAAGTTGAAGAGAGAGGGCACTGTATATAGGCTATATACTGTAGGCTTTTCTGTTTAGTTATGGTACAAATGAGTTTATAGGTAGACATAATGAACACTGTCTTTCTATCAGCATGTGGCTCATTGTAGAAATACTGAGGAAGCATGCAAATATTTTATTACCCACATTGGCCTGTAAAACGAAAGAGACAAGGAAAAGCAGACAACCACTTCTGAATCAGGTGACTAAATGTACGTTACAGACAAGTTCATCAACAACTTGAACACTGAAAGGAATATGATGGCTGGACTGCAGTGCATAAACCCCCTATAATACCTAAAAATGCACTTTTGTGAGGCCAAAGAACACAGACAGCAGTCTACTGAGCAGTGGAAATAGAGGAGTCACCGCTCACCATGTTCCCAACAAGCTGATGAATACTTTTTTCAACTGTGGTGAAGGCTCTGTCCTAGTGGCTCTGTTATTCTGTGAGGTGAATTTTCCTAGCATGGTTTAGATCCACTGAGCCCTTACGGGGCAAGGTAACAAAACAGTAAGTACAAGGCCATTCTGAGTAATCACATTCCTCCTATGGTGAATAAATTCTAACTGGATGAAAGTGGAATTTTCAGGATGAAAAACCCCCACCTGTAGGGCACAAGTGGTCATGAATATACCATAGTCATCCCAGTCACCAGATCTACCAATTGAGCACCAATGGCAAATTCTGGTGTGACACCTGAAACACCTGTTATCGGCCACTATCTTAAAAAAGCCATAGAATTTCTTTGTCACATCCCACTAAAAGAGTTCCAGACAATTATAGACTATGCCAAGGTATTCTGAAGTTGTTCTAGTGGCCCTGCAGCCCCTATTAAGACACTTTATTTTTGTGCTTCCTTTATTTTGGCAGGTACCTGCACCTTAACTCCCGATACTAACGTTTGTTTTTCATAAGCATTAGTGTTCCCTGTAAATGCTACCTTTCTAATCCAATTACATTTCATCTATGCTGGCCAGTCGGTCCGCTCATCAACTATTTCAAAAACTACTCCTCAAAAAATATCACTTCAGTTTTTGTTTCCCCCTTTCACTTGAGACAAACCAACAGCAGGGGGGCAGCGTTGCTTGTTTATTCTATAGGACCCACAATAAAAGTTCTGTACTGGATTCAAACCCACAATGTCACAAGTACATGGTATGACCATTGCCCCCTAAATTACAATACTGTATTTTGACTGAAAAGTATCCCAACTTTCCAGTCAGATTCATCTCAACCCGAGACTTTCAGAGCGAGTTTCTACATTGCTTTGCCGTACCGTAGGAATTTCTTCACACGTTGCCCCCTGAAGGACAAGGCTGTTATTAGAGGAGGTCGAGTGGCCATGGTGGCGAATGTTCAGGGCCTGTTCCCACTTCTGCAGAGCCTCCTCAAACAGCTCCATTCCTAGCAGGAAGAGGTAAAGGAAAGCAGAGATTATGATGGAAGAGGAGGACTAGAAGAGGAGAGAAATCCCATTTAAAATCTTGATTTAAAAGGTAGAGCCATTTTAATATAATAATAATAATAATAATAATAATAATAATAATAATAATAATAATTCTTTGTCTTGCCAAATACATGTTTTATCAAATTTTACTTAACTTTGGTTTTGGTCAAATAGGATGAACAACCTCAATTTACTGTTACCCTCGTAGCAATTATCGGTTTGGTCAGCTAGGAGGTAGTAATATAATGTCAACACATGACAAAGATGCTAAACAATTAATGTTGTTTATGAATGCATGACTATTAGTCATTAAATGATTAGTATTGTTATTCATTAAAGTGACATTTTTCTGGAAATAAAATCTGCCTATGTCTATTTTGCTCCTAGTCACAAACCTCTTCTCTAACCTTGAAACTACTACTGCCCCTATATCTAAACTAATACAGCATCAAAGAAACTGACACACAACTTTTTTTTTGCTCTGTTTCATGATATTTGTATAAAACGATGAGCCAATACCTTACCCATTATATAGAGATTCTCTGCATTCGCGTCCTCTATAGCACCTGCCTCTTCCACTACAGGCTCAGCCTCCCAGGGGGCGGATGGATTGGCCGACTGATTTGGGGAGAGTGGGACACGCATCTGTGTGAGACACACAAACACACCTTGTTAAAAAAGTAACACAGAGAAATAAGGAAAAAGGAAAGGACAAAATGACAAGAAAAGTATTGGCAAAACTGTATAACTAACAGATGTCAGGCTGTGCGAGGAACTTGAGTGTTTACTGGGGGCCAGGGAAGAGATTCCACTCATGGTGTCATTGCTCCGTGTGCTAGGACTCATCATCTGTCGGCCAGGCAATGGACCTGGTACAGAGAGAAAGCATTTCCTCGTCTGTACATTTCTTGATAGATTTTGAGACATACATCTGTTTCAACAATCAAAACATCATCATTTCTACATTTTAGACATTTTTAACTCATTGTTAAGAATTAAGAGATGCTAACCTCTCTTCAGTGATGAGGGTCTACCCGTCTTCATCAATGCCTCAGGTATTCCCACTGTCTTCTGGCCATCCTTCCCTTGTGTTGCCTGCTTCCTCTTCCTGCCCCTCCTTTTCAGTTGATGGGCAGTGAGAGCCAGCGCTACACTACCCAGTGCAGTGGCAAATAGCACCTTCTTCAGGCTTGGACTAAGCTTTAGCTGAGAAAATATGGACTGAAAAGGGAGAGGCAATGAGGGTATGACATTTTGCTTATTTACTTCTTCTTTACTTAGGCTACCACTTTTGGCTTATATTACTTTATTATTCTTTATACTCAAAAAAATGTGGATGTGCTTTTACCTGCCCAAATGTGGAATAAAGAAACACCGGTATCTCAGCTATGGTCATGGCCAAAGCCTGGGCGATGGACATCCCGTCTGCTTGTTTGACTGACATCTCAGAAAGGAAAATGCCCGCAGGCCACAGCTCTTCAAGGCCCCTTCACCTTCACCTTCAAGAGGGTCTCCTCTCTGTTCTGGGACCAGCCAGCACAGGGCCTGCTGATGAAGTGTCTGTCGTCATCCACTTCTGAACTTTTATTCCTCAGTGGTGCAGTGTCTGACTGTAATCTTCCAGAGACCAGAAATTGGTTTTGGAACTTATCTGGACGTAAAACAAACGAGGTGTGCAGGTCTCCTTCCTTTAGTGCTGCTTCATGTTGCTCAACCCTTGTAATAAAAAGGGCACTGCATCAATAATCATGATTTTTGGGTGCATGGCATATGATCAGCTTGTGTAACTTTCACTACAACAATGCTGTTGGCTCCAGGGCACCCTATTGGTACAGAAATGTAATACAGTTTGTAACAGTCCATGGCTTACGTTGGGAAATCAAGCTTAAATGAAGTGCCAAGCACAGGAACTTGGCAGTTTGCCCGCTACTTACCTGGCTACTCAGTCTGGTCTGCAGCTAGAGAACCAGCTTGCCCCACACCCACATGACACACGGCAGGTGCGGATTCAACGTGCAAGACTGGCTGTTTTTGAGCAAACCGTCTAATACACTAACAAATCACTGATTTGCGAAGTGAACAACCAACTAGCAGTCAGACAGTGGGCTTACTAATAATAGAGATTCCAGAGACTGACAGCTGAAAAGTGACTTGATGTGAAGGTGAACAGCAGGCTAGCTAGGTAACATTAGCTTGTCTGCCCTGACATTAAGGCCAGGCAGCAATCCTGCTACCATTTTCTCAGCTGGTTGTTAAACATAGCGAATGTAACATGTGTCTGTGAGGATTTTGTTACATTCTGTCATGCTGACCAACCAAAAGCAACAGTGGAAACTGGTCTTCACAGGCTAGTGAGTTAGCTAGCCAACTAGCTAGGTTAGCCTGATATGTCAACATTACAGTGTAGTCTCAACATCCCCAGATCGATAGGACACTGTCAGTATTTTTGCTTTGAAGTGACTATGTATACCTTAGAGCCGTTAAGCGATGCATTTCTCCTATGCATACACTGTGTACAACGTATCACTGGTACAGTGAATAATATAATGTCTCACATACCTTGGCCATCCAAAATATCGGAGAAGGGCATTCTTCTATCACACTGAAAGCCGCATTTCACAGACTAGATTTTTGCTTAGGGGCGGTACTTTGGACTCGTAGGAAACGTGATGGGGCTACTGACCAATTAAGCACTGAGTTTGTAAGGGCTAGCTCATTTTTAGACCAATCGCACATAGGATGGGCGTCAGGTACGTTTAAAATCCAATCAGATCAGATCAGAGATCACAGATCATTATCGTCGTTGTACGGGCAAAAATCGAGAAGTAAAGCGATATTGCAACTAGTGAAAGGTATTTTTGTTTCCTACTTAGCAATGACATTCTAACAATAATTACATTTCAGTGTTCTCTGGTGTTTATGTTGTTTGATTTGATCGGCACTCTCCTAGCATCCCTGTCAATGGAACCACATTATTCCCTATTGAATGTTTCCAGTCGGAACATATTTGTGCACCACCATCATTCCAACATGATAAATGAGTTAGAATAATATTTAATACTACTGTTACAGTGATTATTTAATTAACAACCTAACAGTTATAGCGACGTCGTCATTGTACCAACTAAGGCCACTGATTATAAGATCGACGTTTCTGAGGAGAAGGGAGAGAAATTGGTCACCGATATCGAAAGTAAAATGTCCCAAGCACGCGCACTAAGGTACACGATTACAGCTTTCAAGTGCTGTCGGAAATATCGTAATTAATAACGACTGGTAAAATGTATAAAAAAAATACCCGAATTGCAGAGAGAGCACGGGAGCCGGATGGATGGTGAAGGTGATTATACAACATTATATTATTATTATATTATTTTTATCCAACTTTTGGTTGATGGGTTAAATAAAACATATATTAAATGCATGATGCGCATTTTCTCCTCTTCATTCTGCCACTGCAGCACATATTAAGTCTGTGTCGCTTGATTTCTACGATAAATCACCGCCACCAAAACCCACTTTTGTTACGAGGTGCAGTTTGTACTTGAAAGCGCAACAAGTCGTATTCATGACTTCGGATTTCGGAAGTATGAGTTTACGTAGAGCGCGTGAAGGCAGAATCTAAGCGCGTCCTCTCGCTTTCCGCTCAGACGAGGACATGGGTGTAAACAACGAATCAGTACAGGCAACCGAAAAATGAATCTGCCGAGGTTTTTTACAAGGGATAGGAACAATTAATGCTGGTGCAGTTGTAGACAATGGTGCACCCGTTGTCTACTTCGGTTGAAAAACGAGCCGTGAATCGGGATAATTTACCAAGTGCGTGATGAGTGTCATCGTGCTCTGGACCTGGGGTGTCCCAAAGGCTGTGATATGAAATCTCCGGTGAGGACCTGGCGGGCGATGAGTATTTATTTGTCAATGTTTAGATTAATGTTGATGAGAAATTATGTGCAACCTAAAACACGTGTTCCACCTCTGCTCACCAGAAGATCCGCTGTGTTTGTGTGGTTACCATAAGCCTTCCACTGTTGTTTTGGTGTGGACGTGTGATCATATCAGATGGCTCCTCGCCTATGCACAACACTGGCCTCAGAGGCTACACCAGGATCACCCCTGGCAGGATGGATCAGGTGAGGTGTAGATGCTGTCCGTCCAAGTTCAGGTGGCAGTGCTTAAAAGATTGTTCTCTGGAATCCGGATACTTTATTATACTCATTACATTACATTACAGTCATTTAGCAGACGCTTTTATCCAAAGCGACTTACAAAGGTACTCAAAACTGTAATTCTAATTATGATTCTTAGTAGACTGAAAATTGTTATTTTAATTACACACCTTCTCTGGCAGTTATGTTCCTGCTGTGCTGACTTATGAATGAATGAATGACAAAAATTAACAGACTACTTTCACAATCAGACAAAATATTATATTTATTATGCTAACATTTTTGTGTGCAAACCACAACCTAACCTAAACCACACCACACTTGGTTGATTTTTCTCAGCGGTTCCTGGACATGCATTGCAGCCAGTGTGCCTTGGTGTCCAGCTCAGGCCAGATGCTCGGAGCCGGCATCGGAGAGGAGATTGACAAGATTGGATGCGTGATCCGCATGAACAATGCTCCCACACAGGGATACGAGAGAGATGTCGGGAGTCGTACCAGTGTTCGGGTTGTGTCTCACACCAGTGTTCCCCTGTTAGTGAAAAATGAGAACTACTATTTCAAGCATTCAGCCGATACCACATATGTGTTTTGGGGTCCTGAAAGGAACATGAGGCAAGATGGGAAAGGACACATCTTCAACGTTCTCCTGAAAATAGCAACGAAGTATCCAAATGTCAGAGTCTATGTTGTGACCAGAGAGAAGATTCAATATTGTGATAGAGTATTTCAGAATGAAACTGGAAAAAACAGGTACAGTATGGGTTCATAATATTAATAGAGGACAGTAATGACACAGTGTGTAATTTATGAAGCTGTATTTAGACAATGTAAGGGTTCAAAGAGTTATAAATACCTTTTGTCTGAATGTTTGGTGTCTCTCAGAATGAAGACGGGGGCATTTCTCAGTACTGGTTTCTTCACCATGATTCTGGCCATGGATATGTGCGACAGTATCCATGTTTACGGGATGATTGATGATAACTACTGCAGGTGAGACATTTGAAACTATGACCTGACTTGATGATCTGTACTGCAACCATTTTGCAACCTTTTTTATTATTATTTTTAAGTAACCATTATTTACATTGGCGCTCCCTTCCTGTCAGCCGTGTCAACCACAGTGCCTGTTCCATACCACTACTATGAGCGGAACCGAATCGATGAGTGCAGAATGTACAGGGTCCATGAGCATACGCGACGCGGGGGACATCGCTTCATCACCGAGAAGGCCATCTACGCCAGATGGGCAACGCGTCACAGGATGGAGTTCAAACACCCTTCTTGGAGCCAGTAGGAAAGGAGATACTGAAACCCAGAAGGTTCCTTGGTGGTTCCCCTGTGTCGTTCACCTTTGCTGGCTGTAGATCCTCTTCCTGGTTTTTTACTGTACAGTGTTACCAGAGCAGGAAACAAACTTTTTCATCTATATGCCACTATTGGTGGTGGATTCACCAGACACTTTCACTGTTTTACCAGCCAACTGCTTTCTCAAATACAAAAGAGCATGGTTGGATACTGGCCGTATTGGGTTGAAAGAACACACACTCAAAAAACGACTCCATAAATGTAATGCTCATAGGAAACAATGACACCTTGACAAAGGCTGAAACGTTGGTATGAGCATTTAATCTTTATTTATGGAGTTGTTACCAGCGACCGCCAAATTTACCAGCAATTTGCCACCAACAGTATTACTGCATACAGTATTACATCATGTTTATTAGTGTATCGGTATATGTATGGATAAAGCACATTAAGCCAGACACGACTAAAAGCAGACTGTACCAAAGCTAACAAATTGAATTCCTTTACGGTGGTGCCTTCATTTCAATTCAAGTGTATTTTATTGCATTGTTTTATTTTATGCTGCAGTATTACTGTGTAATTTGAATGTTAAACCTGCACTCTGTAACGCTTTTATGTAAAAATACAGGCGCCTTATGAGTCTAGTTCATGAAGTCGGGCTGCTACAGAGAAGAGTTTACACTGAATCTGCATCTAGAGGCTGAGGTAGTAGCATCTGTAAAGCTACCAGGAGTTGAAGCCAATCTCCAATCTTTCTGTTATTGCTTTCCTGTGCTGTGGCCGCTAGACTCAACTTGATAGTTACAACCCTGCTCACTGCTGGTGACGCCCACAGCAAATGGTATATGCACCAGAATGCCTCAAACATCACTGAAAAGCCAATTTCAGGCAAATGGGGGGGGGGGGGGGGACTTAGGCACGTACACACAGACTCACAGACAGACTCGGACGGATCATGTATAATACATCCTATTTTTATATTATTATAATGCCAAAAAGTTGCATATTGTAGCTTTAAGCACCTTACTAACTGCAATTGGCTACATCTTCTAAAGGCTAGTGATTATAGTACATAAGGAGGTTGTGTTTTCACCCCTGTCTGTCAGCAGGATATGTCAGACTGATATGTCAAACTTAGACAGATAGGCCTTGGGCCAAGGAACAAATGATTTCGATTTTGGTGTTGATCCGGATCATGAATTTCATCCATTAGACTATTATTTTTTTAGTTTTTAGCCATAACAATGAAACTAATGGAGACACATTTGATCCCAAATGCCAAGGGTATGTTTGTAGGGTCAATTAAACATTTAAGTGATAGTAATGAAGTCTTTGGGTGTAACAGGAAGTGGGAGCATTCTTATCTCTTATCTTTACGATATACGTAGCTGGTGGTAATCATCTCTGGTACACAGTTTTGCTGATAATGTTTGGAATATAAATAACTTTAAGCTATGTCCTGTGCCACATTTTGAGTTATCTGTTAGATTGTGTCACAATGTTTAGATAAACTTAATATAAATATTTTATGATAATTCTGAGATGTGTTTATGTAATAATTGATTTCACATTTATATTATTAGACATCTGTCTCAGAAATTGTTTACCATATATAGTATGTATTTATAATGCTGCCTATTTACAATGAAATGTATAGTAAAGCCAGTTGAGTTGTATAATGCTTATTTTGTGAATGATCCAAAGACTTAAATAATGTTTGCACTACTGAGTTCTTTTCCCAAAAACTGTAATAGTGTCGAAATATTTCACTGTAATATACATTTGAAATATGAGTTGTCTGAATTATTACCTGAAAAAATATTCTAAATACATTTTCAGTGAACCTAATGTAGCAAACTGCACAAAATAAAGTCGGAATTCTATTGAATGTGAATATAAGTATCTCAGGGTGTCAGCAGGCCCTGAAAAAGTCTTGAAAGTCTTAAACTCTTACTCTTCTTTTTCCAGACTCAATCCTGATGGGTATACAGTTGTTTTCGCGTTTATTTCAGATATTTTGTTATGGAATTAAAAAGGTCTTAAATGAAGGTCTTGGTGAAAATTTGCAGACGCCCTTAAGCTATGCCTTAAGCTGCTACATTGTCAAGATCAATGATTACTAAATATCAATCATTAACCCAAAACTGTGCTGTGCTGCAGTGGGGGACATGTTGATGACGTCACCGAGTGGTGCAGGAACATGGGCGACGAGACAGATCAGACAGCAAGACCGCAAAGACCATGCACAGATAAAACCATGACATGGTAAGTAAGCCGCGTTTAGTCTCACATTAATTATTACATGCCGATGTATTATGGTAGTCGTGATCCTAACCATATTGGGTAAAATATATGTCGCAATTGCCACTGACAGTGCGTGAACATCGGGCAGAAGGTTGCGCAAGAAGATGGTGTATCAAAATAATAGAATTATTTTTGGGTTGAGTGCATTGCATGTCTATGGTGTTAAGGAAATATAGGATACAGTATAATTTTGCTTATTTCATAAGGTTCCAGTAAGGCTGTAAATACCTAAAAGATAAATCAGCCTGTATGACACACGCACATTTACTATTTAGAGTAATAAACCCATTGTTATTGATTATTAAAGCGCTATTTAACAAAAAAAAAAAACGCTAAAAAGAAGAATTGAAGATGTGGCATAATTTGAAAACAGCTGCATTCTAATGAGTAGAAACCGTTTGGATCACGAGCTGTCTCTTCCTAGGTATGATGACAAACAGTCACAGCCAGAGCGTCGCTCCACAGCCTGATCGGAAAGCATGGGGCTCAGGCTCATCGACAAGGTAACGGGAGGGTGTGGCAAACGGCAGAGAGACCTCGAAGTCGAGATGTGGCATTTATTGTGACATCCCAAGAGTGTTTCGTTTATGCTGCTGTTGTTGTTATTCTTATTACACAGAAGGGACAGCAGAGCCCGAGGATGGTGATCTTTGGGGCCATCTTCCTCCTCACGACACTGCTCATCCTCTACAACTCCAACAGTGCGAATGACGTCATGTATGCGCCCTTCCGTGTTGCTACAAGCCATGGTGCTGTCAAAGCCACAGACCTGAAGAAATGGGCTGGGAAAGAGGGTTATGTGCCAGTGTATGGAAACAAGGTGCTTTATAGTGCATGTGCGCGCACACACACACACACACAGCTAAGCATTACAGCTGGAACAAATCAAAAAAGAAATCCATATATTTGAATGTGTACCTACATGAGTTGAGATGATGTCATTCTTAGTGAAACCATGTCTTTGTAAGTCAAAAGTCACCGTTGTCACTTCATCCCTCTTGTCAAAGGACTGATTTAATGCTGGACTGCAGAGTGAACTTGGTGGGAATCAGATGTTGTTTGGAGGTGTAGTGTATCCAGTAACAACGTACTAGGCAACTTTTCATGTTGGCACTTCCAAATGGCAGCAAAACGTAACTGTTTGAGCGTTTGAACTTCAGTCGTCAGTTAATATTTAATGTGATGTGTGCACACCGCACGCTAGTTTGCTTTATTGCTTTATTAAGTGGCAAAAAACCTAAGGGCAAAAAACCTAAGCCTTCCTGTGGGCAGAGATGTTTTCCCACCAGTGACCATACCTGACACTAAAATTGAACCTGGGTCATTTAGGGTGGATGGGACACTCTTCTCTATTACAGCCCCAAATCTTGCCTAATGCAGCTTTAAAGTGCCTGTTAGTCTATTTGCTCTCAAAGACTGGACTTTATTGCTACAGAACTACTGATTATGTGTATTTTGCCATGTCTGTGGGTAACTAGTGTACATGTAAACACGTACTTGAAAGTTTTATATTGTATCCTCTCCAGAGTATGACCTTGCATTGCCAGGACTGTGCGCTGGTGACAAGCTCTAGCCACGTCCTGGGCAGCCGAGCTGGAGAAGAGATCGACCGTACGGAGTGTGTGATTCGTATGAATGACGCGCCCACCTTGGGGTTTGAGGCTGATGTAGGGAACCAGACCTCTGTGAGGGTGGTGGCCCACTCCAGCGTCTTCAGGGTGGTCCGGAGACCTAACGAGTTCCTGAACCACACAGTCGGCAACCCTGTGATCATCTTCTGGGGACCACCAACCAAGATTGGGAAAGATGCCAAAGGAACCCTGTATCGATTGATCCATAGAGTCAGTATGACCTACAGTAACCTGTCTTGCTTTACTATCACACCGAACAAGATGCGCAAATTCGACGGTCTTTTTCAGAAGGAGACAGGGCGAGATAGGTGGGTATTTAAAGAGGACATAGTATCTATTCAAATTCATTAAAACATTTTGAGCTGTATTGTGTGTTTGCAAAAGAGAGCCTTTCATTTTCATTTTCACAAATGCTTGTGTTTTCCCTTTTTTTTTTTTTTTTCTCTCAGGCAAAAGTCTCAGTCCTGGTTGAGCACAGGCTGGTTCACCATGGTCATAGCTATTGAGATGTGTGATAATATCAGAGTATACGGGATGGTTCCACCCAGTCACTGTGGGTGAGTATGGCAAATTAATAATGTTGTAAATGTATTTACTACATTTTATTAACCCATTGTATGCAACATGATTAGAAATTGGGTCAACAAGGCTTCTTGTTACGTTATCAATACCCATGTTCCCACAACAGCGCTATGTGTGGCCTATCAGGACTCAACATTAAACAACATTATTCATTCATTGTAAACCATAACATGTAAAATCATCTCCGTTGGCAACAAGCTGAGGAACAATCCTAGAAATGTTTGTTGAAAACTGAGTGACATTCATTCTTTATTTAAACCTTGGCTATCCATGTTTGGCCTCGTAGTGGAAACCCAAGCTATTAACTATATTATTAGATATTAACTTTCTATCTAGTAAGATAGAAAGCTTTCATCTGCAACAACAATTGCTTTCTCTGTATCTTTTTGGAATATGTTATCAAACTAGTAATTTTAAAATCATCCTTTTTTAGAAAAAAACCAGCGCCTAAGAAGATGCCCTACCACTACTACAAGCCCAGGGGGTCTGACGAATGTGTAACATATATACAGAATGAGAGAGGACGGAGAGGCAATCACCATCGCTTTATTACTGAGAAACAGGTGTTTGCACGCTGGGCAAAGCAGTACAATATCACCTTCTCTCATCCCACTTGGTGAAAAGACTATATAGCCCAAACAAGAGCTATGGACTTGATTTCATTGTATTTCACTTGATTGATCCTTGTCACATAGCCACTCATGGAGGGATTGGGAGGATTTTCATATGACCTTTCTGTATGTGCCCCTCTTTTGAATGCTAAGTCGTTTTTGGGAATCACCGCATGGATGAAAGACGTTTTTGGAAACATATTATTGGAACAAGTGATCATGGAGATCTCTTTCTGTTCCAAATATGAATCTCATTTTTGCGAGGTTCCTGAAATACCGTATTCCACATGGAAGTGTGGCAGCCATCTGACAAGTGTTTTTGTAAATAGAAACAAAATGAATTTAAAGAGGTATTTTTACATGTTTATAATGTTTTTGTTAAAAATGTCCTCAAAATGCACTTAGGTTTCCCATGTTGAGGGGGGATTTTAATCAGCCAGCGCATTGAATATGACAGAGGATAAGTGGCCTATAAAATACACCCTATTGAGCTGCTCCGAACAGACTTCTCTCCAATATGTACAGGTACTTGCTACAATGAAACCTAAACCAGGTCTAGTAGAATGCCAATTCAATCTAAAGACACAAACTACAATGAACGTCTTAGTCTAAACTTTGTATGTCAAATGATAGTCACTTTCAGTTTGATGGCATTTTCATCCATATTGAAAAAAATGACAGCTCTTTTTGTACATGAGCTCCTCTTGCCTGCAGTATATGGTCAGATTTATATTATATAAAGGAGTTATTTGGCATCAAATATTTTTAAGAGGCATGGACTATGACATCATCCTTCCCAAGGCATGTTAAAACACCCACAGGTATTTTCTGTCTGTTTATCTCACACAGATTGAAATACCCTCAAATTCAAGGTATTAGTGCTTCAGTCTCATAGTTTGCTGCACTAGATGGAATGTTTTTGTTTTCTTGTAAATCAGACTATGAACCCAAAACAGTTGCCTCACGAACTAAAACCTTTTTACCTCAATAGCATCCCGGCGCATGCGGCTTGAGTTCAAATAGTACTGAGAATGCATTAAGGTAATGTTATCTATTAACGTGTTGCTCTTAGGACTGCACGGCCAATCAGATTCAAAGTGAAGATGTAATCTTAACATATGCGCTATCCAAACCCCTGAAAGTTGCAGTTTCTTTTAAACCTATTGTCCCTCTTACAAGCCATCAATCTGCAAGCATCTTCTGGTATAGCCATCTGTTGGAGAGCTGCTCCAGTGTGCACGCACTATGCTTGACTAGTTTTGAATTGGGATCAGTCCGTCGTTTACTGTTTGGATGCCAACCATCAGAGTCGATGTTGACCAGTGAAGAGAGAATAACCCCATTGCCTGCTGTGCTGTCTTGCTATCGTTTCTCCCACTGAGTTGCCTGTTCGATTTATTTGTGCCATCAGTCTGCCTAAAAAAAAAACCCAAACGTTGCATATCTGTTCAGGCTTTTGCCTCTTCATTTTGTATGATTTCAAAATTTTAATAAACTTTGAACAGTGGATCACATTGAGAACACGATCAGGCTCTAGATATTCAGACCGTCTGCAGTAATCGCTGCAGACTTGCTTAACGCCTTTTTACTCCGAAATAAGAAGTTTTGACTCTGATGTTTATCATATCACTCTTTAACCCACAAGTGCAATATCTATCATTTATGTGTATATTGTGCAGCTCCTGTTGCTCATTGTATTGTCTGTATAGGAAAAAAAGACATGCTTTTAAAAAGAAATCAATACAAGGAAATGTAAGCGTGTGCAAATGTATTTATATTTACAAATATATCTGTAGAGTCATTTGGAACCAAAGACAAATGAAGAATGAAGACTAAAAATGAACATTAGTCTGCTACACCACATAATACACTGCTGTGTAACATTCAGGGTAACAGAAAATAAATCTGCCCTGAACACGTTAATGACAAATACCAGTTAGACTATTCTTCATCCTCCAAGACGACTACCAGCAAGTCTTTGTTTAGCTTCCTCTATCACAAATTCTGCGATGAACCACTGGAAATATCTGAAAAAGCAGCTGTGATCTTCTGTCTCAGCCCTGCCATGGAAATTAAGATGGCCTCCTGTGGACAAAAAAGGGGGGGGGAGGGGGGTCATAAATACAAAAGACTGATCAAATTATCTGCAGACCTGATTCAACCAAAAAACATTTGTCCTCCTCACCTCTGTGCGTATGGTCCTACTGCCCTGGGTAGGGCAAGTGTTGAGGTAAAGGTCAAATAAAACACTGGGATCAGTTACGTCCAGCTTCTGGTCAGCATCCACGCTGGCCTCCAATCCCTGCAGACCTCCAAAAAGTACCAAAAGATGCCTGAAAGGTGAAAAGGCAAAGAGAATATCTTAAATGAACAGTGCAGCATGATACAATATCCATTCTACTATCAATTTACAAAAAGTCTATTTCTGAGTTCCTCTCTCCCCGACTTCCTCTGGACTTACTTGAATGGCGACAGTGTTGTTTGGTCAATGTTGCCGCCTCTTTCTGACGTGCCGACTGTCAGATCGTACCCTTCTTTATATGGGCCTTCTGTGAACACGTCACCTGCGTCAACAAAAAGACAGCAAAGAGGCTGAAGTCTCGCTGTAAGCCCATGTCGTCCTTGCCGTGTGACACAACGGAGTAGATTTTAGGCTAGTCGTGCTCCAAGACTTCTCTGGAGAATGTGTCTGAAGCATGAGCTTGACTAACTAGGTGTGTATTTGGGTATGGTCGACCTACTGAGACAAGATGCCAGGCGGACATTATAACCCCAGTAGAGACCTCCTTCAGTCCTGGGCACATGAGGAGCCACCACCACACCTTTGTATAGTTTGCTCTCTGAGGATGGATGGACAAATGGACACACACACACATCATGGTTGTGCAATATATTGAGTGCTATGACAACCTACTCAAAAACATACATCTTATCCAAATCGTTGCAAAGATTATGTTTTGATGGACAGAAATACCTTTATTCTGTGTCTTATTGAGGTGCACTGTGACTCGTAGTCCAGACTGCAGATGTTTGTCAATCTGAACCTCCTGGGAGAGTAGATACAGTAGTAGGCATAGTTAAGCCTTTATTCACTGATACAATCATTTTGTATCAGATGGATGAAGCCCCCAAACAGCACATGCTCACCTTCCTCATTCCACAATTGACTAGTGAACCGTTTCCTGGTTTGGTGGGCCTGTCAAGGACTATTCCCTCCCGGTATTCCGATTCCTCATCGATCCTCATATGGTGAGGACTATCTACAGGGTTGAGCAAACCTGGTGGAACAAACACCAATAACCAGTGAGGGTAAGAATTCAAAGCAAAGCCGTTGTCCCTCGCTCTAATCTAAAGTGAAGAATACCAGTGTTGTTCATTTGGAGTATTTCAAATTACCAGCGTATTGTAAATCTTGATGCTTTGGGAAAAACCACTTGCGCAGATACCTAGGGGGAGAGGCAACGGTCATGATCATAATCTGACAAAATAGGCCTGATAATACTGATTTAATGGAGGTGTCAAAGTCTCTACTTACTGTGGACACTCTAGGTACTGAAGAATTCGGGCAAGCTGAATACAAGCGTTTCCTTTCTTTCCCGACACCTGTGAATTCCCCTTCTACGCTCCTGTGGGACAAAACCAAGAAGCACAGTTTTTTCCACCCCTTTAGCTTTCTGACGACTCAAGCGCCGAAGCCTAAAACCATCCTGGGATGTGTTGACCAATTAAGTTGCACCTCTGTGTGGACTTACTTAACATCTTCATCGTCTTCATCAAACACGATGATCTCGTCGACACAGAACACAACGCAGGCCCTGGCTATCTGTCCAGCCAGGTACGTACGGAGCTCTGTGGACTGGGCGTTATCCAGGACGGAGCCGGGCAGGGCCACGCTCACCGTGTAAGCACGACCTGAAAGACGCAGATCTCACGTTACTGGATTACTCACCGTTTCATTCTGGGGGTAACGCGGGGCCAGGAAGCGATAATAAGGTTACCTCTGTTGTTCTGACTTTGAAGTTCGGACCTCCTTGGCGTCGTCCTCGAGTTGCTTCTGCTTTTCCAGCTGTTTAATCAGCTTGGCCTCTTTTTTCTGCTTCTTAGCCTCATTACCTGTGGTTGAGGAAAAATCAGTAACATTGGTTAGAAAATTAGAGATAGAAAGAGTGGTGGTGTATATAATTATGAAAACTGAGTGGATTCTATAAAAGTATCTAATTACTTTACTTGGTAATGGTTGTACCTGAGCTTTGACCATTATTGCAACAGACCTATTTAAAAAACCTCTACTCCATTTTATGTAAAAATAATGTGGAAATTCCAAGTTTATTTTGGAACATTGTCAGTAATGAAAAGACTTTTACCAACCTAAGAATTAAATAGATGGGCTGAACTTTAATCAACATTTCTGTGTTTGGTATGATAAGTTGATAAATGAAGAAGTGAAGGAGAAATGACTATCTGGCTGTCTGTCTTTGAGAGTTTGTAGTAAAAACTTATTCAAACATTTGGGTAAATTATATCTTTTCAACATTATATATCCATGTTCCCATACTCTTGGTCATACACCAAATTACAAAGTCCTTTTCAGCCCACCCAACTCCATTAACTTGAATGAATCACCATGAATCAGATACTCTGTCTAAGCAGGCTAAGAGAGTTGTTCAATCTTGTTTCTTTCAACTGGACAAGTACAAAACACTGTCACTACAGAATGACTGAGCTTCTCACCATACATGCTTGGATTCAACACATCAAGACAGTATTTTAGTGAAATTTTAGTGAAGTGGGCGATAAAATACAGAAGTAACGTTGTGAGCGATAAAATACAGAAGTAATGTTGTGGGCTCTGCAACTTCAACAGTTACCACAAGTCATCAGAAACCACCCATGTAAAACGTATAAGTTGTTAACCAGCTGTATGATGTTGCTAGTCTGATGTTTACTCACGCTCTGCCTTCTTGCTCCTCCAGTCCACCTTCTCCTCGCGCTGTAAAAATATAACCATGGTTGAAAGCGATGAGAGTTTAAAAAAACAACACCAACACCGTTAAAATGTAATACAATGGTGTTACAGTACCTGAGAAGAGTCAACTCTGGGTCTTTTCGCTGTACTGTCGGCAGACATTTCTACATCCATCAACACGTGAACTGTATTTACTTCCAGGTCGCCATCCGTATTTCAAAGTAAAAGCACAAGTCAGGGGTTTTGTTTTTTTAGTGATAAGCGCTATGGCCAGACCTGACCCCTTTTTGTTCAGTATATAAAAACTAAATTTGTGTTATTGTTTACTGAATTTCCCAGACTCTTATCACATGACCATTACTTCATAGGAGTATTTCAACATGATGCCCTATAAATTCCTTTTTCTCTCTGAATTTGTCCTTTCCCTCATATGTTATTAAGGCCATGTCTTATAAAAGTGGCATGATAGGTTTTGACTTGTGTTATAGTTTATTATAACACAATGAACAATTTAACTCTCACCTTACCCATTTAGATCACAAGCTCCCACTTCTCCCACTTAGCTACAGCAGGAGCTGAATGCTGAGATGATTTGTAATGGAGAGCAATGCAGAATCAGACTACCATGTAGTTAAGTCTCTTTAATTTAAAGAGAGTAGGGTCAGGGGTGGTCTGGACTAGTGAGTTGAGTTTATCAGTTAAACTGCTCACTGATTTATTATCAACATGATTGCTTAGTGTCACAGTCCTTTGGTTCAGAGTTAACTGACAGACAGTTTGTATAATAGAAGTGCATATTGTGTCTCATTTAGATGAAAGCAATTATAAAATAGTTGGATAAAGCTGGCCATTGAGATGGTCTTTAATATCAACACCAAATTAAAGTAAAGAACAGAAACCTCTGGTAGAGCATTTTCCAGTTGTGAATTCAGAGAATGGCTTTTGATTTGATTGTAAGAAAATATGTAATCTAATGATCAGCAGCAAACTAAAAACGTTGTGTGGGCTGCCAGCCAGTAGATGTTGCTAGACTGCTACGTTCACCAGAGATTTAAAAAGCTTTTAAATACTGGTTTGCACAGCTTGCTTCCATCTCCAAGTGTCTTTTGGTTTAAGAAAATTAAGTAATGACTAGCAAACCAGTTTTAAAAATTGATAAAAAATTGATAATTAAATCATATTTAATTTTTATAAAACAAGTTAATTAATTTACTGCTTTATTATTCATTTAGTTGACTCCATTGAGTACAGGATAAAGATTTCGGCAATTGAAATGTGCAAGAAATAATCAAGGTAAAAAATAAATGATTTATAGGAAAATATTCACAATTCCGGCACATTTTCTGCTTAAAATAATCAGCCATTGTACAGAAGCATTGGCAGACAGAGCCACAGAGCCACAGCCCCCCCATACAGTGGTGAAATTTGGACGGATGGACAATGTCTGCTTCATATGGTTGGCTCTTTTACTTTCTGTCACTCCACTTTCTCAAGATGTCCTCTGCTGCATTCAGCGTTGAGTCCTCCTTTTAGGAAAAAAAGAGTAAGTGTGAGTGAGAAGGACATGAGCTGACAAAGAGTGACACAATTAAATAAGAGGGTTTAAAATAAATATGAACATATGTAGGAAATAAACAATCATCAAATAATCCTTAGGATTAGTTTACCTTGACAAAACAGAATCGTATGTATTTTTCAAAGTCCTTGCTGTGCTCTTCACTGTAGAACGCTGAGACAGGGATTGTTGCTAAACCCTGAAGAAAACAGCAAAAAAGTCAAATAATGTTGGAAAAACAAGTTAAGAAAAAGAACCACAGCCTCTTCTAAACACATCACATTTCACCTGTTATTCAAACTCTAATCCCAACACCTTTGTCCCATTATATGCGTTCCTCAAAAGACAGTAAAACACTGTTGTTATTGCTTTAGGATGAATTAGTTCCATCTGAAAATAAAAGGGCAACAAGAAGTTTTACCTTCTCTTTAATTAGCCACTTTGCAAATCTGAAGTCGTAGGGTTCATCCTTAGTGCTCGGGTCGCTGAAGTCAAATGCTGTTGAAAAACAAAGCTACGGATATATTAAATGAAACACTGAAATAGGGAGACGACTTCACATTTGAAGATGAACTGAATAAGCACTGAGTGGAAGAGAACTCTCACTGACACCTTTAATAGAAAACAACGGTAACATGGTGATGCGCTACAGGTTCAAACTAGTGGTACTCACAGACAGAGGAGATGTCTGCTATCATAAAATAGCCTCCCTCTGGCATGATGGGCTGCAAACCCACGCTCTCCAGACACAAGGCCAGCTTCTTTCTGTTGTGGTGCAGCTTCTCAGGCAGCTGCTGGAAGTAGCTCTCTGGAGTCCCAAACTGCTCATATTCCCTCTGGAACCCATGGGCGACTGCCTCCTGTTGCACGCAGGAATGGGTGAAAAAGACAAAACGAGATGAAGTAAAAGGCTTTCAAAAATGATAACTATGTACATGATATAGATTAGACAGAGCCGGGGGGGGGAATCAATTTACCCTGAACTCCAATGCCTGGTTTCTTACCCAATAAAAATAATTAAAGTAAGTTGCAGATCCAATTGCTGGCAGATCGTCACATGACAATAGAAGTTTTAACTGGGTGTAGGGTTTCACAATAAAATTATTTTCATAATTTCCAAAAAAGAATCACCAAGACTAAAAATAATAAAAAATAATCAGGATTATCATTGCAGCCATAATTGTATAGTCCTACTAAATTTCTCATTTGGGGCCCTGTCGTGATAAAAACTAAAGCCTTACATTGGTGTAAGGACTATAATTCTTTATTGACCTGAGCAGCTGTTGCACAGTGGTAAACCGAGTTCTGATGGACGGTTTTCAGGTGTTTCATGATGTGCCCAGAACCAATAGCCCAGCCGACCTACAAACAAAAACACAAGTCATCAGAAACAATATATACACTATTTCAGATTGCCTGACTTGATGGCTCAAATCGCGTGTGCATTACCTTCCACCCTGTAGCGCTGAAGGTCTTTCCAGCGCTACCGATAGTGATGGTCCGTTCCCACATGCCAGGAAGGCTGGCTGCAAATAACACAATCAGACCAAAATTATATATTTTTTTTGCTCTGTTGGTTGTTATTTGTGTGCGTTTATCTACTGAGGTCCAGCCGTGTCTCACCTATCTTTACGTGCTTGGCTCCATCATAGGTGAGCCACTCGTACACCTCGTCGCTGACGCACACCACGTCGTGCTTGATACACAGGTCAGCGATCATTTGGAGCTCTTCTGTCTTGTAGACCTGCATTGGACATGGATTTTGAGGAAATGGCTCCCAGATCAACATTATTGATCTGCCTACACAAGAGTAGCAAACACGGTGAGCTGTTAGAATTGACCTCAAGAAAATAGTTCCACTCTAACAAAGTAAATGTATTTTTTCAATTGACTTTCTCACCCAAAGCCCACCTGAACACCCTTCTTCACTGACTGAGAACCAATGGATGAAACACTGTACTGGTCAATGTCTCACCTTGCCTAACGGGTTGTTAGGAGTGTTGATAACAATGGCTTTTGTGTGTGGAGTGAATTTACTGGCCAGCTCCTCAGCAGAAAGCACCCAGTCCCCGCTGGACAGGACCTTGCTGCCCTCAACTCTCTGGGATTAACCGAGGAAACAACAATCCGTCATGACAATCTGTGACATCATTCAAGGAAGCTACATATCTAAATGTATAGAAAATAGGAAAACCACTCACTGGCCTCAGCGGTACATAGACAGCCTTTCCCCCAGCCATCTTCACCATTGGCTGGTAGCAGTCAAAGAACGGCTCAACAATTATGACCTGAAAGCCAAATTTCTCTGAGTTCATTTATTGTTTTTAGTTATTATGTAACTTGAAATGGGGACTTATTAGAAAAAATTAAACCCACATAAGAGCATAGTGGAAAAAAACATGGAGGAAATAAGACAGATAGGTAGAGCTATAATAGAGACAGAATATAGAATATTTTTGCTTTTATGTTTTCACTGTAGAACATGTTATAACGGCACTTTCTAAATAAATAAAGTTGACGTGACCTGACCTTGGGTTGAGATTCTTACCTCATCCCCTTCATCGACCAGTGCTTGAAATGTACAGAAGAGAGCCTGGTAAGCTCCAACTGTGACGAGTATGTCTTCAAGAGGCTCAATCTCACGTCCCAAAATCCTACCGAAGAATTTAGCCAGGATTTTTACAAGAGCGGGGTGTCCCTAGAGGAAGCAAATGAAACGAGACGAGGTGACTCTCATGGTCTCTTCTGCATGCACGTGCACACAAACGCACACAAAGATAAATTGTGTCTGAAGGTCTATTCCCACTTACAAAAGCACGGGTGTACTGGTGCATTGAGCATCCCCCGCTCACTGCTTTACAGAAAGCCTCTTGGATGAAGTCGGGAGGGGAGAAGTCAGGAAATCCCTGTCCGAGGTTCACTGCTTTGTAGTCAGACGCTAATTGTGTGAATTCGACCCTGTTAATACAAAACAAAATCACAACTGAGAAAGTGCCCCAGCTCTTGAGCCATGTGTGCTCCTGCTGGCTATAGGATCAAATCCCACCAGAGCTGTGTCTCCCTTTCTTCTTTCCAAACGTCTAAGTACATTTTTTTAAAAAGCAGGAAAGCTCTTCCTGTTCACCACTATGTAACCGCTGTCTCTTTCTTGTCCCCATCTCATGCAAGGCTATTATGTTAGCCACACGCAGCATTTTGGTTTTAGCAATGGATCATGTTTGAGAAGAATTAGGCGTTTTGCAATATCATTTTAAGTTTGACCTTTGTTCATTTTAACAATCTTGTTTTTCCCAATAACGTCAAGATGCTTCTCGCTTGCAGGGCACCATCAGCTTATCAAGAGTTAACGTTTCACTAGGACAATAAAATCAATAAGCCCATTGAGCCGTATAGGACACCCTGTCCTACCAACGGCATGCAGAGTTCTCCAGGGGCACGGGGCAATCATTTTTAAAAGGGAAGAAATTGGCTACTAGAAGTTTCGTTCTATTTCTTGTTCGTAGCCACATATGTTTGTGCACCTGCTCTTCCTGTCTCCACTGAAGATTACGAAATAAATAAGCAAGAGGTTCATTCTTCTGACTTTCCATTTTGGACTTTTCAGGGGGAAAAATCCCTGTTTTTTCCCCCCATTTACAGCGAGGATCATATTGAGTACTTTCTGCAAAATATAACCTATTAGACATTTTGTAGTGAAATAAAACATTGAAAATCGACAATACTATTTAACTAACATTCTTATTTCTCTATGTGGCCCTGATATTGAGTTGGACTCCCCTGACACTCAACACCATGGGATACAACAGTTATTCTCTCAGTATTTACACACTTGTTGACAAGAACCAAGTGTTGGGCATGAACATGTTGGGCACTGTGAAGCCCTTAGAGACTGTAACGGTGATTAAGGGCTATACAAATAAAATGTGATTTGATTTGACGGGGACCACGTCTGTCAATCAACACGGAGGCGGGACCAGCCTGCGTGATTGATTACTCAGCCGCACACGGGACTTTAACTCAGCGAGATTAAATGACGTGTCTGCAACAGTCACTTACCAAATGTTTTTATCGACGCCATCTAATCTGCGTGCATGAAGTCGCCGTGACATTATCTGAAAGGAAATCAAAGCACATTTTCTAGTACTACTTGAAAGTAGCGTTACGTCGCCGTACCGTCCGCTTCCTCACTTGTATTACTGTAATTAAGGCAGAAGCACTCACCTTATGATCGAGATTTTTAATTACACTTTGAAAAATTACAGCCAAATCTACCGAGGCAGTTTTTATCATTCCAGTCAGGGAGGTCAGGTGATCGTAGCCGCTGACGAGACCTTACGAATAGGCAAAGAACACACGCTTTATTTCATCATGAATCATTTTGTGAGATAGAAAATTTAAAAATAGATATGACCTTTACCTTACCTTTAAACAAAGGGAAATACGCGTATTTCAGCCGTGTTACTTTTCGGATTTGCTACAAAATGAAGATGAATTTTGTCTCTTATTAGTTTCTGTCCGCTTGGTGAAGTGGTCGTGGTTTCTCCTCCTGACCTCCTTGTGTTTTCATTTCAACTTCCTGCCTAGGCGGCGCAAGACACATAAAGGGGCACTGCCAGAAAGACACCGCTGACAACACTGCACTGTTTCAGAGGCACGGAGACCCAGTTACGGCACAAACTGAATAGAAATGATATGATATATATATATATCTATATATATTTAAAAACTAAAACAGGCATTACTATAGAATAGTCTTGGATTCTTAGGCAGATGGTACAACAAGTTTGCAGATCACACATTTGACATCAGAGATTCCCCACATCAGGTTCATTTAATTAAAGGGTCCCATTTTATTGGACAGACGGGACAGAGTAAAATACAATCAAGAAAGCAATAGCATTTTATTTCATGTCCATAATTTACATTGTGCCCAAGACTAAAATCAGGGGCAGAGATCAAACAGAGAGCTCTTAATTTAGACTCTGCCTATGTTGTCTATCACATAACACCCAATATGGCCTCCTCGCCTTCCTACTCTACAGTGCAACCTTCTTCAAGTCCTCAGGCAGCACTCTGCCCCTTTTCCGTGCCCTGTCCTTCTTCTTCTCCATTTTGCCTGTCTTGCGTCTCTGGAGGTTCCTGCGCCGCTTGTCCTGCCGTTTCTGCATCTTCTCTACGACGTTCTCGCTTCGCTTGTCCCAGCGCTGCTTCTTCTGAGCATGGATGTACTCCTTCTTCTTCAGTGAAGCACGCAGCATGTCTTCATCATCTTTGATCTTGAGCCCCTCAGCCTTGTACAGGACGTTGGTCCATTTCATCTTCTCCTCCAGCTCACGAGCCTTACCCTCATCTGTCTCCCTCAGCTGTTCCAGCTTGGCTTTACGGGACACCACGCGACTTAGCAGCTGCTTGTAGTTCTTCCCCGTCAGTGGCGTTAATTTGCCCTTCACGTTCTTTTTCTTCTCCTTTTTTTTCTCAACTTTGTCTACATAACGCTCTTCCACTGTCTCCACCTTGTTGAAGACCATGGCTGTCTCGTCTCTCTTGCCTGCGGTTGCAGCAGGAGCAGGCTCTTCTTCCGGTTTGATCTCCTGCTGCTGTTCTGTGCCGGTTTGTTCTGCCAGCTTTTTCATCCTGAGCTCTTTCCTCTTCCTCTTCTTGCGTTCCCGTTCCAGCTTTCGTTTCGCTCGCTTTGCCTGAACTGCTTCTGACGATGGATCCTTTGGGCATCCCTGACAGAAGACATATATTAGTATGAATACACAACATACACTAAATCAACTGTTTTCCTAACCTGTGTGGCGGCATTTTGTGTTTTTGTATTGACCCCACAGGTGGATCACAAGTCAAGACTTCACAGGCTGAAGTGAACTTGCAACAAAATAACTCTGGTTGACAGGAACACAAAAAAGGAAAAATAGACAATTTCATCAAACGCTGATGAGCAGCTTAGTCACGCACATGGTCTTTATTTTATTTTGCTGCATATGACCTCCCAGTCTGCGCTTCCTTGCTCATTAACAACTGAGTACAGAGGTATTGAGTCAACAAATGCAACTTCAACAATTGGTTGCATTCAAAATCGACAAGAGATTCATTGCAAGTACACTACCACCCTTTAGGTCAGTACTGACTTGTTAGTTTTACTGGTATAAAAGCCATAATTGCACTTGAGGAATCAATGGAGCCAAGTCACACAAAGATAAAATAGTATTTGCAAGTAATTCTTAGCATTTGTTTTCAAAGTAAGTACTGTAAGTAAGTACTTTAAGTACTGGATGGGTGGGGTTTACTGCATCAGGACAACTCAAATAGTGTCAGGTAAGTTGTCAGTTGCAGAGTATAAATAAACACCCGTGTCATTTCCTGATAGTGCACCATCTTTACATGTTGCATACCTGCCCTCTGGACTCCTCGATCTTTTCATGTAGTCTCTTGCGTAGAATATCTACTGTGGAGAATTTGGAGTCGGCATTTCCACCTTGAGAGCGAAAAAAGAAGGTGATTGTAGGACAAATGAGACTTGATGTAAGGACAACACTATCAATAGAAACAAAGTCCTCTCTTCTCTTGAGAGACTGTTGGACACATTAGATCATTACTGAACTTGGGTGAGTTCCTGTACCTTTGGGTGTCTGTGTTTTATCTGCTGTAGCTCCATTAATGATCTTAGCTGTGGACCCATTCAGTTTTGCTGCAGCTGGACCCTTCAATGCTGCTGGACAGGGCGAAGGCTTCTGTTGGGGTGCAGGTGTCTTCTCGTTGGTGCCCTTTCCTTTAAGCCGTTTCTGTTTGGATTTGTTCTTCTTATTGGGAGGACCGGTATCACCTTTACCCCGAAAAGGAACTACACACAGAGACAAATGCACACATGTTGGGATAATCCTCATGTGGGGAGAGGGATAGTTTACACAAGGGCTAGTTTATAGGACAATCAGCTGTTAATCCAGACAAATAATATATATCAAGTAGGTAAACGAAACCCTCAATAGGACTATGTTAAAAAAATTTAAAAAATAGTGTTGGCAGAATGTGTTGGACAGACAACACACCTTAATTGTGATTTAATTTCAATGTAACATGGCTGTCTTGATTAATCAACCATCCTTGCCAATTGTCAATGCAGTGACATCCATCTCTGACAACTAAAAAGTGTCAAGTGTCTAAAACACCCCATTACAAACCCATTGGAGCATACCAATGAATTTTTTCTACAAAAGGGGAGCAAAGCCTCTTGCTGCTGAGAGTGTAAAGACAGTCACTGATGGCGACACACACACACACACACACACACACACACACACACACACACACACACACACACACACACACACACACACACACATTCAATACATTCCAATTTCCAATTAAACATTGCCAAAACAGATGGTGTGAAAAATGTCTTGTCTAAGATTTTTTTTCCTGATATGTGGCTTCAATATAGACCAATGTAGTCTCAATGGCCTTCATTAACTTTTGACATACTGGATACAGTCGATTACTACATACAAGGATTGTGTAGCAACACTGTTTAAACCATGTAGCGCCTGCTTTGGCCACTTATCAAGGGCTTGTTTATAAAGTATGTAAGATGAGCGCATCAAGTTTTAACCCTACATACCCAACACACTATGAAAATCACTATCATCTTGTTTCCACAAGATGGTACCCAAAAAAGGTACACGCTACCCAAAACAGGGTTTAAAATGTAACATTTACCAAACGGTCTCTTCCTTGGTTCTTGACTAGGTTGAGCACAGACTCTACTTGCAAGTTTTTGTATATAAGAGTCCCTGGAGGCGAGGTTATCCATTTCTTGAGCTGTAACTTTCTAAATCAAGTAAAAACAGACAGACAATTTGCTGCTAAAGAATCGCACAGCTACGTACACACGTGGGTAAAAGTAATGGGGCGTGGCTTATGAGTGAACCGGAAGTAGTAACACCAAAAGCATCCCTCCCGTCGTTAAAATCATGTCAGTTATGTAGCCGGTTGTGTCGTTATATTTAATACACTCGCTGTGTTTTGTGTTATTTTGAATAAGTATGGCCACTTTGAAATCATTGCTGTCGTACTCCACCTAAAGCGTTCGCGACAATAAAGAAGAACGTAAGTTGTCGTAGTGTTTTTACATCCCAAAACAAATTCACTCTGTATTATTATGAATGTCACTTTCTTAATGGCTTGCACAGTTAGCATATTTTGAGATCGGCTGATTTTATTTTGTAATTTAATTTAACCTAGCCACAAGAGAGCATTTCCACTGTCCCCTAACTATTAGCTCTCGTTTTTACAGACACATGTCATTTACATCAAGAGGACTCTTCTCCTTCGCAGGCTGCCTCTCTTCAAACGTGCAGATGGTAAACAGGTTATATTCATTATTGTGATCAACATATTAATGAAAGCAAAGCAGCAGATTAGCAAGTTAGCCAGATAAGTTTAAAAAAAAAGTCGTGAAATATCTTCTGAAATGTATGAATCATATTCCTGAACCCAATGTTCAAGTTTTGTTTTACAGATTGAAATCAGGACCATCAGCATGTAACATAATCCTTTTTTTAGTGATCTGGCTAACTTATGATCCGGCTTGGTGAAATACCCCCCAGATCTACACTCTGCACCATGTCCTGTCCTTACCTCAGCATTATTTTCTGAACCTCCAGGCAGGTTCATCAACGTCGGGCGACAGTCAAGCTCCACAGCTGCCAGTGCAGAGAAAGGGGAAGACTCGTTTCTCAAATGGTTACTGCTTCTGATTCCTGTCACCACCTTCGGCCTTGGCACATGGCAGGTATGGTTTCTTTAGTGTGTTATTTTATAAGGTCTCTGTTGTTGGATGGAGAGACAGTCAGAATATAATCAAACACTTCACTGATGACCGTCGTTACTTATGAGATGCCTCTACTCAGGTAAAACGACGGCAGTGGAAATTGCAGCTGATTGCCGAGCTGAGAAGTCTTACTACTGCTGAGCCTATACCTCTTCCTATTGAGTAAGTGCATGTAACACACATACCCAATCAACACTGACATACAATGGGCATAGTAGTAGCCCTACATGTAACTCAGTTTTCCCTCACTTCATCAGCAAGATAGAAACAAAAAATAGAAGTTTACACAAGAAATGTATGCAGATATGAGAGTGAGGAGAATTATGGGTCAATGTGGAATACTATAAGGCATAAAACAATTACAATTTGAAACATGGTAGTCTGGTTTGTTGTTGAAATTACTTAGGGCTCAGTTTTTGAAAGGTGCTTGTAACCAAAGTCAACCACAAAGCTATGCACCTAAAAACGCAAAGTGAGTAAAAATACAGAATATGCACCTGAGGCGAAAATATTGGTGGGGATGCAATTGCACATGTTCCTTTGTTTCCTGCCCCAGATCTATGTCTATGTGCCCATTCACACGTGTTAAATGTGCTCATCAAGTTTCTCTCTGGATCCCAGTCCTCTTGAGCTGAATGACCTGCAATACAGGAGGGTGAAAGTGCGTGGACGCTACGACCACTCACAGGAGCTGTATATCCTGCCGCGCTCACCAGTCGACCCGGAGAAAGAGGCCCGGGAGGCAGGCACGCTGTCTTCCAGTGGGGAGACGGGCGCAAATGTCATTACCCCATTCCACTGTACCGACCTTGGGTGAGACGCAAAATAACATCAGCTATCCAGACGATTAGCTGGCTTGTTTAGCTGCAGTACTAAACTATGCAAGTTGATGTGAGACTCTTAATGTGTAAGCCTAAAAATCACAAGTATCAATGAGCTAAAAACCACTCACATCCTCACAATTCGTACACTGCAGCATCACAATCCTGGTGAACAGAGGATACGTCCCCAAGCAGAAGATAAGACCAGAGAGCAGGATGAAGGGACAGGTAAACAGCTGAAAACACCTTTTAGTATTTTAGGTTATGACACATCAGCACCACATCTTAACACATTATAATTGCTGTTGCCTACTTATTGTATTACCAATTTGCTTGATGTCTAAAACTCCACCACTACCAATAATGTCTTGTAGATGGAAGGTGAGGTGGAAGTGGTTGGAGTAGTGAGGCTGACAGAGATCCGCAAACCCTTTGTGCCGAACAACGACGTGGAGAGAAACCGCTGGCATTTCCGCGACCTGGAGGCCATGTCGCACGTGACTGGAGCTGAGCCCATCTTCATCGATGCCGACTTTGGTAAGGCCTCAAGAATAACCAATGCTATGATTCGATTTCACTTGACTGCATCATAGTCTGTTAATATATAACAAGCTGACTGATTGGTGAAGTAGTTAATTTGAGGTTTGCAGAAGAGATATGATTCTGCCAAATTTTGTATAAAGAATTATACCTCAATGTATATTATAGTTGTGATGAGGTAAATACAAACAAATTGTCTCATTCAGCCAGCACGATTCCTGGTGGACCAATAGGTGGACAGACCAGAGTCACGCTGAGGAATGAACACATGCAGTACTTAATAACATGGTAGGTTTCAGTTCTTGAATAGACACTGGGGGGGGAAACCCATTTCAGTCTGAAATTACCTGAATCCTGAATACCTGTTGCACTTTGATAACTCCCTTTATCCTGTCACTGGTCTTTATATCTCACGGTCTGTTTTAGGTATGGACTGTGTGCAGCAACCTCCTACATGTGGTATGCAAAGTTCATCAAAAAGATTTAATTGTGAAATGCTTAAACAGTTAAATTGAAGACATTACGTGAAAACCAGGTTACCAATAAACCACTGAGCTTTATTTTTATCTCCAACTTGGAGCATACATTTGACAAATATGTAAATAATTTTGGATTGTTCTCTTGAAATGGTTGCATCATAATAAACTAAATCAAAAACTAATTGTGCCCTTTGATTGTCATTCTGATGTTGCAAACTTGTATGCCATAATCTGGTGTGGACCCAGTGTAGGCGCCTTGCTTAGATTTTAATAACCATTTTTGAAGGGTTAGAAGCAGCCATGTTAACCATTGGGTTATCAGTACCTGTACCAGTGTCCCCTACCAACACCATGCATTCCCCTGTTCAACTCAAACTGAGCTGTACCATTCCATGTGGTTTATAAGCCTTTATGAACTGAGTGAGCCCTGCAGTTATCAGCTAAGGATTCACAATTATAGTGTAATGTTTCAGTTAACCTCTTCAGCTGCACCTCTCCTTGGTCTTAAAATAAATCCTGACTTGGTAGACAGTCAAGTGGTGTGTGTACTACTGCCCATTAGACTGAAGCTATGGTTCCAAGTTACATAAAAAACATTGAGTCATGACAAAACAAAGCCAACAACAATAGTCTTGAGGGGACATTTATTTTTTACATCAAGAAAGTTTAACCAAGCTTGGTGGCCAGTTCCTTGGCCTTTGCCTTCTCCAGCTTTGTGATGCGAGCTGTGGATTTGGGGCCCATGATGCCACCTCCCCAGTGACGGCGGATCTGGAAAACAAGGACATTTGTAAGAAGTCTGAATAGGGGTAATTGTGCACTTTTGTCTGGCAAGACCAGACAATTCCAAATCAAGAAGATTTCTTCTAAGATTGACAACTATTATCCTAATACTGTATAAGAGGAGCAAGTAAAACAAAACTAAATAAATGCAGTCTGATCGGCGCAGTCAATTAGATAGGATGCTCACCTCCTCATATCTGTCGTTGTAGTTTGTCTTGATGGCTTCCACAAGCTTGGCGAGTGCACCTTTGTCCTCACTAGGAAGGAGAACAATGTCAGTCAGTATCATGGTCATGTTGTTCAGAGATGGGGCTACGGGACTTTAGAGTTAGTACCTCAGCGTTAAGCTCACAATGACCACAAGTTAGGGTGTTGTAGAGCCTTTATCCATTTTTTATGTATAATGCAATTGCATATTTAATTTAGGATTTAGACTATATCTTTGTTATTCAAAACTCAGCCAATGAGTGTCCAGGCTGCAGTTTGTCTATTCCCACTATCATTTCATAAAAGCACAAATGAGCAAAGTAAACTGAGCTCAGGAGGCCGCTTGTTCAAGGACAGTTAGCCTGCTAGTGTTTATTTATTATATTTTATTTGGACTTTCAGTTCAAACCTCAGGTAAGATAAAATAAACCCTGCGAGTAATGATCAGGTAATGATTATGCCAAGGGTGCTGTAGCAAACAATCCTTTCCACACTATACAAACGTTAAATGAGCAGTTCGTTGCATCTGTCCATCATTCCTTGAAAACTCAAGTCAAATTACAGGCTTAGGATGTGCTCATGCTTAACAGCTCTGAAGGGAGGAAATGCTGTGAATACTGCACTGACCCTGAAGTAAAGTTCATCTAGTTTCAAGGTGCAAAACAGTGAAATGACATAATGTCCAAACTAAAAGTCGTCCTAATTGTTCTTCCAAGTCAAGATATTATACAATGAGTCCCAATTTGTGGTATGCATCAGATAATTGACAATCCCCC